>WBZZ01006803.1:77500-87500 GCA_019918135.1 Paulinella micropora | reverse complement strand
TATTTTGGGGGGCACCAATACATGGTTGGGTGTCACCGCCACACGGCGGGGTTGGGGCCGTTGGCAGCTTGTTATGAGGGGTACATAATCAGTGCTCCACTGATTCATGAGACGGAAACTTTTACTGAGAGAAGCTCTCTCACCACGCTCACGGCTCTTGGCTCGGGGTGGCCTCTGGTATCACTCGGGGTGCGGGGGGTGGGGGTTATCTGAGGGAGGGGGTTGGGCTCAGTGGGTCACTGGACAGGTTGGTTAACTAAACTACTGTCGGTATGAGTGGGTATGAAGGCGACAGGCTCCACACATTTCCACAAGCCTTGAAATCACTCAACTGCCACAGTAGCGACTGCCTGGACGCGGGGCTCCTGACTCACCCTCTCTCCCAGAACCCCTCGTGCTCACTTTGCGGATGCCATGGGGATGCTCTGGCGGAGGGTCGGGACGTGTTGGGTGCATGTGACCGGGCCTGTCACTTAGTGTTCTCGGTAGATGACTCTTTTGTAGCTTCTATCGGACGCAGGGTGGCTTGCCACGACACCTCAATGATGCATAGTACGTCACGTCTCTGGCCTGGTTACGGGGGCGGGTAACTGAGGCGGGTTCCTGAAGGCTGGTTACGGAAGCTATGTTATTGTTGTTGGGTTCCTGGCTGCTATGTTATTGTTGTTGGGTTCCTGGCTGCTATGTTATTGTTGTTGGGTTCCTGGCTGCTATGTTATTGTTGTTGGGTTCCTGGCTGCTATGTTATTGTTGTTGGGTTCCTGGCGGCGTACATGTTTATGCTTTTTTAAGGGTTGAGCTTTAAATAACCCCACTCGGGTCTTCTTTTATCGAGCTCACCACTCGGTGGATGGAGGCCTGGGGTAGACTTATACGATGTTTTTGATGCTAGGTTCCGTCTCCAGGGATTCGACTGGCATCGCTGCTTTGCCTCACCGCACTGCCTCACCCACACATCCACGCTGGCACACTGTTTCTCCTCTTGCTCTTGTACCTATGTCGCACACAGCTATGAGCTCACGCCGATGAGTGGTTGTGACGAGGTGCACCCAGCTGGATTGCGGGCGAGCCACGGCGGCCTCGCTCTCGCTCGCTCTCTCTCGCTCTCTCTCTCTCTCTCTCTCTCTCTCTCTCTCTCTCTCTCTCTCTCTCTCTTTTTTTTTTTTTTTTTTTTCTTTTTTTTTTTTTTTTTTTTTTTTTTTTTTTTTTTTTTTTTTGTTGTTGTTGTTGTTGTTGCTTTGCTTTGCTTTGCTTTGGGCGAGGCCTAGCTTTCACATGGGCGGGCTGAGCCTATGAGGGGCGCACGATAAGCGTTCCATTGATTTATGAGACGGGTCCCAATTACTGAGAGTAACTCATGTGAGTTGCTCATCATACTCATGGCTCTTGGCTCGGGGTGGCCTCTGGAATCACAAGGGGTGGGCACTGGGGGAGGGGGTTGTGTTCAGAGGGTCACCGCGAAGGATCACCACCCCATAACCCTCCGCCAGAGCAACCCCATGGCATCCGCAGGATGAGCACGAAGAGTGCTGAGAGAGTCCGTCGTTACTTTGGTCATTTAGTCGTTTCAAGGCTTGTGGTAAGGTGTAGGGCCTCTCGCCTTCGTACAAACTCCGACCGACAGTAGTTTGGTTGACCAGGTACACGTGCACGGGCCTGTCACTCTGTGCTCTCGGTAGATGACTCACTTGCAGCGTTTATCGGACGCAGGGTGGTTTGCCACGACACCTACCTCGATGATGCACAGCGGGTCCTGCCTCGTGCCTGGTTACGGATGCAGGTGAGTGTTTGTGTGTATTCCTATACATACGTACACGTATGCTTTTTAAGGGTTGAGCTTTAAATAACCCCACCTGGGTCCTCATTTATCGAGTTTACAACTCGATCAATGCGGCACCGGGGTCCCATACCACTTATGTCAGGTTCTTATGCGAAGAGCGCGGCCGCTAGTGCTGGCCCTATTGGTCAAGGCGGTAATCCTTCAGGTTTAGACGTTCCCCGTGGGAGTGCGCCTGCGGGTGGCGATGGCTACTCGGCCGGGGTGGGGTGGTCGAGTGCTCGCGTACCTGACGGGCAACCTGAATCACGTAGAGCCAGCAATCCTGCTGCATCTCGATCACCCTCCCCAACCTCGGAAGAGAAGTCACGTCCGGAAAAGTCTGGTCACGGCGTGTGGCAAGCGGTACCGCCACCGAGGAGGTGGCGGAGGAAGGTACGAAATGAGCTGGATAAGAGATGTTGCATAGTATGGGGGCTATCGCATGTCTCTCAGACAGTGGTCATGGCGCGAGAGCTCCGAATTCTCGGTCTCGGGGAAGTCGAGGTGGAATTCGCGGGCAGAGGTAGTGGGCGACATTTGCGGATTAAATGTGCGTCTTGTGAGGAGGCGGAGAAGATGGTGCGGCTGCTGCGGGAGCGTAAGTTCTTCACGGGAAAGGTTCACGTTGCGACGGGTAGGACTTTCCGGGAAAGAGAGAAGCAGCGGGCTGCACGGGGGGGTGCCCAGTATGTAGAAATGCAGAGGGAGCTTCGCAAGCAGGGATTTGGCTACTGGGTGCTCGACGTGGAAGTCGACGAGCCCCAGGGCGAAGCCTCAAGCGGTGAATCTCCCTTGGCGGAGTGGGGCGGGATGCGGGAGCTGGAGAAGCTGGGGCGGAGGGTGCAGGATGGGCCGTGGAGGGTGGCGGAGGGCTCCAGGCGGGCTCAACCGAAGCGCAGGCATCGGCATCAGCTTCGTTCTTCCCAATTTGTGAAAGGCTTCCCACTGAGGGTGGCCTCACATAATTGGCAAGGCAAAGTGGGTGCGGATAGCCCAGGCTTTGGGGAATGGCCGGAGCACTACAAGGAGCGAGGCTGGGTGATCGTCGGAGCCCAGGAGCACAACCTATCGTCGCAGAAGGTGGAGAAGCTCCAAGTCGACGGCTTCGCAGTCCTCGGCAAAGCGGCTGCAACTGGTGCGGGCTCGCGTCTCTTGGGGGGAGTCTTGACGTTGGTGGCCAACTATCTGGCACCGTGCGCTACCATTGTACAGGCGCCTGTTCCACACCCACAGCAATTGTGGGTGAGGCTGTCGTCTGGGAGCGCGACGGCGTCGGATGTGTTCGTCGGCAACGGCTACTTCCCCCAAGAAAATCAACGAGAGGAATCTATTGCAGCCTATGAGGCGTGGCAGGCGGCCGTCTCCTACTTCGCCACCAAAGGTCATGTGGTTACGGTTGGTGATGCTAATGCTAAGCTGGGGCCCGCCAGAATAGCGCGGGAGGAGGGAGTGGTGGGCCTCTTTGGCGAGATAGATGAGAGGGGTAGAGGGGTTAGGAGTGAAAATGGTGAGTTGCTGGCTGCGATGCTTGTTGCCACGGGGTTGCGCAATCTCAGTGGGTTTTCGCAACCACGGGGGGACAAATATTGGTGGTCTAGGCAGGAAAATGTAGGTGGACGAAGGCATCTACTGGATTACATCTGCGTCTCTTCCGAGCTGGCGGAGGAGGCAAGCTTCGGCGTCGACGAGGTAGACCTTGATACCGACCACAAAGCTGTGTGGGCGGAACTGGTCTGGGGGGGACAGCCACCCCCCAAAAAAGCAGGTAAAGAGGTACAAAACATTCAAGGCAGAGCGCTTGATAGGCAGGGTAGTTGAGGGTAAGGAGAGTGAGCTGTCTAAGCTTAGGTTGAAGTACGACGAGACCTTTGCAGCTGGTATATCGGGGCTGTTGCCAGATGGCCTCCCAGATCTATCAGCAGTGGAGGACCCGGATGAGCTTCAGCAGGAGGTAGATAGGGTCGCTAGCTTAGTGGTCCGAGCTTTCACGGGCGCAGCCGTGAAGGTCTTGGGAGTTCGGGTGATTAGGCCAGGGTTTACTAATGCATGGTTTGATGAGAGTCTTAGGGAAGCGATTGCGCGACGGAGAGAGGCATACGGCCTCTGGCGAAGGAATGAGGCCAACCGAGAGGCCTGGCAAAGATATAAAGAAGCGAGGAAGGCGGTCAGAAGGTTATGCAAGGAGAAGAAGGAGCAAGCGTGGAAGCGGGTCCAGAATGACACCGCTGCCAACTTCAGGAGCGCTACCATGGCCACGTACTGGAAGCTGTCAAAGCGTTTGGGCGGGGTTCGGCGGTCGAACGCTTCTGCTCCTGTTCGGAAGCCCGATGGCACTCTGGCATGCACACTCCGGGAAAAACTACAAGAATGGGAAGAATACCGCCGACGTATGGTGGTCCCCAAAGAAAACCAGTTTTTGGAGGATGCATGTGTAGAGGAAGTCGGTTCTGATGAGGAAGCAGCGCGGATTGAACCCGAGCGGAAGGCCCGCGAAACCTTCCAGTATAACGACAACCTGCGCGACCAATTCGAGGCCATGGCGCAAGCCGAGGAGATCCGGACTGAGACGGGCCCGCTGGACTATGACTACACCGAGAAGGAAGTGGAGCTCTGCCAGGAAAATCTCCAGAATCACAAAGCGTGCTCACCGGATAAGATCAAGAACGAGATGCTCAAGTACGGAGGCACGCGGATTGTGAGCTTTCTGGTGCGCTTCTTCAACTGGTTGAAATCGTGCGAATACACCCCCAGCGACTGGGGCAAAGCGATTATCGTCAACATCCCAAAAGGAGGCGACCCAACCGATCCGGAAAATTGGAGAGACATCGCGATTCTGAGCTGTCTGGGTAAGATGTATCTGTCCCTTATGGCGGCGAGGCTTACGGCTTTCATCGATCAGCCGGGCAGGCTTCGCCCAGAGCAGGGTGGGTTCCGGCCAAAACCTAGTACGGGGGACCAGATTTTTGTCCTTAAGGAGCGTCTGCGCCTTAGACAACAAGCTGGCCTCCGTTCTTTCGTTTTGTTCGTGGATCTGAGAAAGGCATTCCCTACGGTTTGGCGGGCCGGGTTGTTTCAGAGGCTAACCCAGATGGGGGTACAGGGCAAGTTCTATCGCATTCTGCGGCGTTTTTACCGAAGAACGTCATCGCGAGTGCTAGTCGATGGCGAACTCACTGGTGAAGTGCTGGAAGAGATGGGAGTTCAGCAAGGGTCGCCGTTGTCACCGTCGCTGTTCAACGTCTTCATGGATGAGCTAACGGTCCGAATCGCGAAAGAGTTGGAGATCGAGGACCTCAACCGCATCGAAGACATACGGACCCTGCTTTACGCCGACGACGTTGCGGTAATTGCGCATAGTGTCACGGAGCTTCAACAGATTGTAAATGTCGTGGCGACATTCGTGGAGGACTATCGGCTTGAAATCAACCTGAAACCGGGCAAGACGGAAGTCATGCCGATATACGGGCACGCCAAGTCAAAAAAGTCGCCCCCATGCGTGAGGTTCCGGGGCAAGGTTCTCAACGTCACCGACCACTACAAATACCTGGGAGTTCTGCTCACGGACACCCTCTCCGATAAACCGCAAGCGAAGCGGGCGGCGGAAATCACTGTAGCGGGAACGGCTGCCTGCTACCCCCTCTGGATTGCCCATGAAGTTCCAGCGCGTCTTCGGCTGATGAATTGGCAGCAAATGGTTGGCGCAAAGTTGCTTTACGCATCGGCTTTTTGGGATCTGCCGGGCGCCAACAAGCTGAGTAAGCTGGAGGGCGCGTTGGTAGCGCCCCTGCGGGTCATCTTGGGTGTTGGTACGCGCACAAGCGGCTGCATCACCAGGGGTTTAGGCCGCACGCCGAGTTTTAGCATCCTTGCCAAGGCGGCCCGGCTTCGGTTCCTAGGGCGCATCGAGTTACTGGGCAACACAGCGCTAACACGCAGGCTTTACAACACGGGTCGGTGCAAATGGAAGGAAGATACGGAAAATTTGATCTTAGCAGATCACAGGCTGCGGGAGGGCTTGGATGCGCTCAAGCGGGTCGTGAACGAAGATGGCACGGTAGATGATAAGAACTGGCGGGCCGCTCTGGCGAACTGGAACGAGGTGGTAATGCAATGGTCTGTCCGGCAGGAAGTAGCTGGCTGGGAGCGGCAGGCTAAGCCCTCTGATGGGCTTAGGGTGCTGCTTAGCCAGATGTCTTCCCGCTCTGCTTTCCCACGTTGGCGGGCGCTGGAGGGGGGAAGTCACAACCTTATCAGAAGGCGATTGTTGAGCTGCAACAATCGCCTTCGCCTCTACCGATCCAAATTTGGCTCATGCTCGCCGGACTGCTCAAGCTGTTTCGCCTTGTGTGGCACTGAGGTTAACGAGTCGTTACGTCACTTCCTGCTGCATTGCCCAACGTTTGCGAGCTCTCGTGAGGCACTGTTTAAGTTTATCGATGAGGCGCAAGCCCGGCAGCCCCTCATGCTGAATCGAGGAGGGCTTTATCACAGGGAACTGCGGGAGGCAGAGGAGGAGATGAGGCTCTTCAAAGAGGAATGGCTGAAGGGGGAGGATGAAAAGATGGCGGCGATGCTCGGCGTTTTGTTTATCCCTGTCCCAGAAGAGGTGGAAGAGGAGTTAGGAAGGTTTGTTGCCACCATCTGGAAGGAGTGGGAGGAGTTGGAGGCGCAGACCAGGGAGGCAGAGGGGGCGGAGGAGGAGGAGGTGATCGACCTCACGGTCGTTCAGGAGGTGGGTAGAAGGAGGGGAAGGCCTAGTCAGGTAGAATGTCTGGCTAGATCTGTTGTAGGTGGAGGTCAGCGCAGCGTCGCGGACTTCTTCTCGGCAGATAACTCCTCTCACTCCTTGCACCCACTTGCACATGCACAGCACGCTCATTTGCACATTGCACTGCCAGTCGAGTCTTTGGAGCGGAGCCGCGTCACCGAACGGTCCCGTGCTACCAATGGAGGCACATGTCCGACAGGATCAAAGGCCAATTGACTGATAAGTCTATTATTATTATTATTATTATTATATCATTATTAATGTGAACCAGTGAATGCCAAAGCCATGCCAATCCAAGAGTCAACCTATACACACACACACGCACACACACGTATACATATATATATATATATATTAATATATATATATATATATATATATCAGAAGATGAACATGCAGAGATAAATAGATAGATAGATAGATGGATAGATGGGTAGATAGATGGATAGATGGATGGATGGATGGATAGATAGATAGATAGATAGATATAGATAGTCCAAGTGTCAGAAGATGAACATGCAGAGATAAATAGATAGATAGATAGATGGATAGAGGATAGATAGATGGATAGATGGATAGATAGATGGCTAGATGGATGGATAGATAGATAGATAGATAGATAGATAGATAGATAGATAGATAGATAGATAGATAGATAGATAGATAAATAGATAGATAGATAAATAGATAGATAGATAAATAGATAGATAGCCCAAGAGTCAACCTATGAACATGCAAAGATAAATAGATAAATAGATAGATGGATAGATGGATAGATAGATGGATAGATGGATAGATAGATAGATAGATAGATAGATAGATAGATAGATAGATGAATGGATAGATAGATGGATAGATAGATAGATAGATAGATAGATAGATAGATAGATAGATAGATAGATAGATAGATAGATAGATAGATGGATACATGGATGGATGGATAGATGGATAGATGGATAGATGGATAGATAGATAGATAGATAGATAGATAGATAGATAGATAGATATGTTTGGTCTATCAGCGCTGCATATCCGAGGACATAGGCATCCATTCCACCCCGCCTCCAGATGGAGGCTGGGCAGCGGGCTGGAAATGGGGACTATGCCCCGATAGATAGATAGATAGATAGATAGATAGATAGATAGATAGATAGATAGATAGATAGATAGATAGATAGATAGATGTCGCAAAGGAATGTAGTCCTTGCAAAGGAACGCAGTTTCACATCAAACAGTAATTTGTGTACTGCATGTGTCCGGGATGGGAATCACGGGTAGACTGTGTTCTGGGAAAAAGCAGAGGAGGAAGGACGTTGAAGAAAAAGGCAATCTAGGAATGGAGAGTGGGGAGGATAAGGAAGAAGAGAAAGAAAAGGAAGCCGTTAGTCCAAGTGTTTTGAGCACCTTAAGCTTGCGCAAGCTACAATGATGACATTGTATAAGGCCTAAACCCCCGAAGGGACCTAGCCCGGGCTATGCAACACTGGACGGCTATGACGGAATGCAGTCACCGATACGGACTAGAGGAAGATTAGTCCAATTTTTGACTGCACAGGAGCGATAGATCGCAAAAGAGCAACGAGCTACGCAGGACGATAGCTTCAAGGACAGGGATTTGGATTGGGGATGTGAAAAACCCAAGGCGCGGAAACATCGATGAACAGAGAACGATACCATGCCGCGAGCCCCGCATTCGATTGGTCGAAGGTGGCAGGTCCATCCGTTGTCGTCGATTTGAGATTTGAGCCCATTATATCGGTTAGTCTTGAAGGCTCGTGCATCAAGGATGTTTTCCTCGACCGGGCACGTAAGCTCGATCAGTATACATATCTTGGTAGACAATGACCAGACAACAATATCGGGGCGGAGGTCAGTGACACAGATGTGGACAGGAAAGGCTTGCTCAGAACCGGTGTACTGGGTTTGGAGCTGCCAATCGTTTGCGGTGTCAAGCAGGCGTGGACGATGAAATGACTGCCCTTTAGACTTCTGCTCGCCCTCTTTCACAAACATAGACTTTGATTCATTTTCGTCTATACGGGAGCGTTTGTTATGGCTCTCGATGTGTTTTTGAAGGGGAGCTTCAATAGTGCAGAGCACAGAGTCGTGACGCCAGGTATAACGGCCTTGTTTGAGGGCAACATGGCAACCGGAGAGGATGTGACATAAATGTGCTTGACCAGAACAGAGAGCACACTTGTTGTTGGGAATGATTCCCCACAGACGTCTAAGGTCGGGGGTAATAACCGAGTTTGTGCTTGCATTGATGACCCAAGAGATTAAGCGGGGATTACGGGTTCCGATGAGGCGAGCCCAGGAGAGGTCAAAGGGGCATGCGTCTTCAAAACGAAGAAAGCATCCTTGCATGGCTTTGTCCATGTCATGCACTGTGGTTGCCTCAAGTATTGTCTCAACAGCTAATTTTAAAATCCTGTCTTTGCGGTCTGTGATGAAATGTTCTTTTGGGTAGCGACCATGGCCAAGTCCGAGATGATCGGATTGGCCTCGATGTTTGAATTCAAAATCAACTTGTGCCTCAAGCTTTTCGAGCACAGGCTCTGGTTTCCAGATAGTTCGAAACGTTTCGTGTTTCGTCAGGTTCATCGCATAGATGGACGAGAGATAGATAGATAGATAGATAGATAGATAGATAGATAGATAGATAGATAGATAGATAGATAGATAGATAGATAGATAGATAGATAGATAGATAGATAGATAGATAGATAGATAGATAGATCATGCCAATCCAAGAGTCAACCTATGCCACAAGATGCACATGCAGAGATAAATAGATAGATAGATAGATAGATAGATAGATAGATAGATAGATAGACAGACAGACAGACAGACAGATAGATAGATAGATAGATAGATGAGATATCGACTAATGTCAGAAAAAAGGAGCTTCTGATTTCGTCAACCAAGGAAGTCTGTGAATAAAGTATTGACCCGATGCCCAGCTAAGCCGTGATGTTTGCACGGAAGGGACTGATACAGGCGATACCAAAGCTCCCTAGTACCAGGCGGGGCCAGGGCTCGTTCCATAAAGCGCCCCTTGCAGAACGAGCTCCCACCTCCATTACAGAGGGCCCAGTAAAGCAGATGGAGTTTCGAGACTGTTCGACAGTCTAGTATAAACCGACAGAGCACTGTGGGTTTTATTCCGGGCTCAACAAGCGAGAAAGGGCACCCTGAGGGAACAGGATTGTGCTTCCCGTCGCTATTTCGGCATGTGACTTATAGGCGTATGGCTAGGCACACATAAGGCACCCCACCACGGGCCCAGCACACCCACACCCCTAATTCTCTGTCTGTCGACAGATGGCACCCATTTCAAAACATCAAGCCCAAGGGAGGGTCAGTGACACCTCAAGTGGCCTTGGTTCACTTCGTGGAGTAAGTGATGAGAT
>WBZZ01006803.1:50000-55000 GCA_019918135.1 Paulinella micropora | reverse complement strand
AGAAGAAAGTCAACGACATGACTAGGTTGCACAAATCTGCATATGTGTGTATGTATGTATGCATGTATGTATGCATGTATGTATGCATGTATGTATGCATGTATGTATGCATGTATGTATGCATGTATGTATGCATGTATATATGCATGTATGTATGCATGTATGTATGCATGTATGTATGCATGTATGTATGCATGTATGTATGCATTTATGTATGCATGTATGTATGCATGTATGTATGCATTTATGTATGCATGTATGTATGCATGTATGTATGCATGTATGTATGCATGTATGTATGCATGTATGTATGCATGTATGTATGCATGTATGTATGCATGTATGTATGCCTAAACGCGTATGCTGCGTGTGTGGCACCTATCCCAAGCATGCAAGGCTGTGTTGGATAAAGATGAAGGGGTGTGTATGTGTGTATGTGTGTATGTGTGTATGTGCATTTGTATCGCGTTAGTAACCATAAGAGGGGTGCATCTATCACTTGCCGGACGAGCGATCGCCACGATCGATAAGTGATCACCACACGTCTAACCACTAACCAAATTGCATTTTTCTTTATTGTAACTCTATCTCCATATTCTTATCCACGTCTATATCTACGTGTATATCTGTTTATACAGCTATCTATTTATCTATATATTTATGCTGCTTTAGCAAATGGGGACGTGCTTCTCGAGAATTAGCCGATGCATACAAAAGAACGACGCGGGAATGGCAGGTATGAGCTTGCCAAGATATGTGTGTACATGTAAGATCGAGGACAGAACAGAGTAAAGAAATCAGTGTGTAATGCTGAGTAGTGGGAATATACGACAACAAACTTCCATTTTATCAATTAATGAAAACTTTTCTCAAGGCAAGGAAACTCGACAAAAGAGAAAGAAAACGGAAAGAAATGAAAAAAGTAACAAAAGATGGTACATAGAGAGGGCGTGTAGAAAGAGGCTGAATGGAAGGAGGAAGAAAAGTCCGCCATTTAAAAGAAAAATCAAGACAGTAGCATGAGCGGCAGCAACATACACCCTTTTTCCAGCGCCAAAAGTGTAGATGTTCTTGATTATGCTGAGCAGGAGTGTACACCGCTGTACGAAGAGCTGAAAGAGCTTTACAAGGTCTACAAAACTCAGGTGCTGACACTTTCCCAACTTCTTTTTCTCACGTTTTTCGCTTTTTTCTCACAAAATCCTGTAGCTCCTTTGTCCCTTGTCATTCTGATTGCATATTGAGCCTGCTTTTCACCACTTAGCAACTTCTTGCATTTCAATTTCGTACCATTTGCGCTGTCTTCGAACACTTAACATATTCAGAAGCAGGAGTGTGAACCCTACTTTGAGACACATACGTAGCAAACGGCTGACACATACTGAATGCTCTAAGTACTATAACTACATCATACCTTCTTGAAAAAATATGTGGACATGCTCTTTGCAGGAAAGCGACCAGACAGAAGGTGCTTCGGCTCCTTTGTCTCTGCATGTTCGAAGGGGCAGCCGATCCTCCACTCCCACTCACCGCAACAACAGCACACCCACCACTTTTTCTTTCGACGGGTTTCCCATTTCGTCCTCTGCCAGCGCGGTCTTACATACATACATACATACATACATTCATGCACAAAACCAGAACAAAGTTTAATACAGATACTCTTGCAGCGTGCTTGTCTGCTTTGAAGTTTTTGCCATGGGTGCTCAGGCTGCTACCTTGACCGCTTCTACCGCCTCTACCTTGACTTCCTTACTTATCTCTTCAAGCTCCCAGCCTTCCTTCCAAAATGACGACTGTACCCCCAAAGATTTACCTGACTCTCCCCAGGCATGGCCTGTGGGCTGCCTGTCACCTTCAAATGGTACCCTTTTTCACCTCTGTGTTACCTTTTTTTGCACATCCATTACCTTCTTTGCCCTATTGTTACCTTGTTTACAATGCTGACTCTCCCTACTATCCCTCTGTTACCTTTTTGGCCCATCTGTTACCTTGTTTACACTTGCGACTGTGCTACTTGCCCCTCTATATGCTATTACCCTTTTCTGCCTATCCTTAGCCCTTTTCCCCTCTGTTACCTGTTTTTGCCCATCAATGCCTTCTTTCACTGCTGGCTCGCCTTGTTGTCTCTCTATTACCCAATTTATCATGGTTTCATCGTTTACTCCCAATTGCTTATGCATGCTCTCATTTCATCTTAACTGTAGATTCTGGATCCACAAATTCTCTCATCTCTGAGGGATCCACTCCTTCATCCAGCCAGCGTGAAGAAAGCAAAACAGGCAACAGAGGATCGACATCTGCTACCAATCCAAGCACGTCTTTGCCCTCCGCTTCCTCTGCGTTACCTGCCTTGTTGTCTTCATCGCTGAATATGACCGTAACGGACTGCGATCCATCATCCGCCCCTTCCGTCCCCACCCGCCTGCCCCCTCAAACAAACTCCTCCCCAGATTTCTCTTCCGCTTCCTCCTCGTCCTTCCCCGCCTCTTCCACGGTACATACATACATACATACCCATCCCTTTCGATATCCGCCTGTAGCCGTGACATACATACATACATACATGCATACATACATACAGGTGCCCTCTCTTCCCGCGCTGACTCCTGTCGGCTCCTTCCAACCACGGTCTATCTATCACTCTGTCTTTCTATCTAGCTGCATATCTATCTCTATCTACCTATCTACTCTTGCTTCCACTATCATTTAAGTTTCTCGCTCTCTCTCTCTCTCTGTCTCTCTCTTTCTTCTTCTTCTTCTTTTTCTTCTTTTTTTTTTTTTTTTTTTTTTTTCTTTCTTTCTTTCTTTATTTCTTTCGTTCTTTCTTTCTTTCTTTTCTTTCTGCATGTTTCCATCCACCCTTTTGGCAGTACGTTATGTCGTTTCCCAGCTTTGAGTATGGGATAGTCTCACATGCGTATCTGTGTGCAGGTCCAGACTGTCTCTCAACATCAACATCTCCAGCGCAGGTCTTACGAGAGAGGGAGAAAGAGAGAGAGAGAGAGAGAGAGAAAGAGGAGGAGGAGGAGGAGGAGGAGGAGGAGGAGGAGGAGCGAGGAGAAGATATATATATATATATATATATACAAATATATATATATATATATAGAGAGAGAGAGAAAGACAGAGAGACAGAGAGACAGACAGAGAAATGTAGCTGAGCATCACAAACAGGTCCAGCCATTCTGCATGGAGTGTGTTGTATATTTAAGAATAATGTGTAAGTATATAAAGTACGCATATGGATATATGCATGGGTGCGTTTGTGTCTGTGTGTCTGTGTGTCTGTGTGTCTGTGTGTGTGTGTATGTGTGTGTGTTTGCAGCGTCATCTCGCAAGACAAAAGGAATGCTGGGCAAGCTCAAGGCAAAGAGCGGACAAACACGCGATTGTTTCTTATCCTACACACAGGTTATTCCTTAATCCTACTCATGATAAGTGTGGCTACAAATTTTTTTTTACTTTTTATGCCCCTTCTTTGGCTACGTTGTTCATTCACCGCCTTGGACTCAGATGATTTAAAGTCAAGTATCTCAACTAGTCGCAGTCCATCCACAATGAAGCCAAAAGAATGACGCAAAAATAAAAAGTCTTTGTAGTCACATGCATGTATGTATTTATGTATGTATGTATGTATGTATGTATGCGGTGCAGAGCTACAATGAGCTGCTGTGGCATCACCATGCCATATGATTATGCATGCATGAATGTATGTATGTATGTATATTTATATATATATATATACAATATATATACATATATACATACATAAATAAATATATATATATATATATATAATATATGTATATATATGTATATATATATATGTATGTATGTATGTATGTATGTATGTATGTACTACAGGCGGTGAAAAGCTACAATGAGCTGTTATGGCATCACCATGCCGTCGTCATCCCCAGCCTGCTGGCGCAGGTAGCAGCAAACCTATCTATCTATCTATCTATCTATCTATCTATCTATCTTTTTTTCACGGCTGATCTAGTGGATGTGGCTTCAGTTCCTTACCTACCTCTCTACCTATCTACCTACCTGTCTGCCTGTCCATCTATCTATCCATCTATATATATCTTCTTCCCTATAGTTGCGCTTGCTGGCAACCACGACGCAGAAGCAGATGCAAAGAGCAGTGTCCCAATACGTGGCAGCACAGGTGCGTAACTTTGTATTAAAACAACTTCGCCAGTCAACAGCCGTTGTAATCTATCTATCTATCTATCTATCTATCTATCCAAGTATGTATTAATCTGTCTAATTATCCGGTATCCATTTTCTATCTATCTATCTATCTATTTATCTATCTATCTATCTATCTATCTATTTATGTTTATTTTTGGCTTGTAGCGGGAGTGGCTGGGTCCGTTGTTGTTGGAGCCTGATCACCTGCTGCGACAGGTAATAGTTTTTTTAATTATTACGTTATTCATATTCATACATGTTTCGGTCTAATTGATTAATGTGTTACCACTGTGTGTGTTGTACGTATGTTTTGTATGCGCAGGCAGCGGCTCTCAAGACAGAGTCGCCTCGGGACACCTCGCAAGATCTAGGTATGTATGTATGTATGTATGTATGTATGTATGCATGTATGTATGTGTATGTGTGTGTGTGTGTTAGTTTGTCTTTGCTCGTCTTGACTTGTGTTTTCCATATATGTATGTATGTATGTATGTATGTATGTATGTATGTCTCCAGGGGCTCTCTTCGATGCAGAGCCCATTCAACCGGTCACATTGCTCTCTTGGCCTGATAACAATTTTTCAAACCTTTGTTCGACTCCTCTTATAATGACACTGTTGGTAAGACGATGCGGTGAAGAAGGGTAAGAGAGATAGGTGCAAAATTTTTTTGAAATGCTAGCGCCAAACAGGAGATAGCTGAGCAAGCTAGGGGCAATGTGTAGGAAAGGAGGTAAAGACAAGGGCTACACTGCTTAGACTGCCCAAAACAGCTGACCGCTGATCTTTGCTGATCTTAGT
>WBZZ01006803.1:10000-35000 GCA_019918135.1 Paulinella micropora | reverse complement strand
TATCACCGCCACCGCCACCGCCACCATCATCATTTCCATCACCGCCACCGCCACCACCATCATCATCATCGTCATCATCATCATCATCATTATCATCATCATTCTCATCTTCATTACCATTATTCCCTTCTTCTTCTCCCTCTTTGCCCCCTCCTCCTCGTCTTGCTCCTTCTCCTCTGTCTCTTAAAGTTTCTCTTTCTCTTTCTTCTCCTTCTGCATCATCTTCTTCTTTTCCATCTTCTTCTCCTTCTTCTTCCGTTTATTCGTCTTCAATCTGTGCTGCTCCTTCTTCTTCTTCTTCTTCTTCTTCTTCACCTTCTTCTTCTTCGCCTTCTTCTTCTTCTTCACCTTCTTCTTCTTCACCTTCTTCTTCACCTTCTTCTTCTTCACCTTCTTCTTTACCTTCATCTTCACCTTCCTTTTCTTCTGTGAGTATAAAATTTGTTCCCGCACCCAATGAGCCATCCTCTCCCTTGTCCATTCCTCTCACTTCTTCGTCCTCGTTTGCTTCCGATTCTGCATTTCCATCTACACAATCACCTTCTCTTCCAAACATTCGCATGACATCGTCTGATGTCATCAACTCCTCTCCTGCTTTCCCTGTCTCTTCTGCCTCCCCTACCCGTCGTTCGTCCCCACCGATGCCCACCGACCTGCCTTCAAAGCGACTCTCCCCTTTTCCACGCTCGTCAGATCCTACACCGAATCGTCCGAACCGAAGTCCTTTCTCCCCACCGGCAGCGGACACTCTGCGCCCCGTGCAAGTGCCCGCACTGCCCCCTCGCCCTGTGCTCCGTGCCTTGCCTCCCAACCTGCCCCCTCGTGTATCCCCCCTTCCCATCGCCTGCAACGCCAAGACTGAGCAGAGCTCACGCCAGGGCATCGGCGGGGCGTCACCCCAGGAAGCCTCTATCGGCACAGGCATCCTTGCCAAGCCCAAGTTAAACTCTGGGTCCGTCCTTCAGGAGCAGCTGGAGCCAGCTCGAGTTGTTGAACCTGATGAAGCTTCTGGAAACAGCAACGGCAACTGCAGCGATAGCTCCAGCCCAGGTCCCGACAAGCGGGACAGAGCTGTCACCAGCCTGACTGTCTTCAAGGGCCCCAACTCTCTGGAGAGCTCAGGAGTATATCTCCTTGACTAACAAATCATGACCAAGCTTATGATTTGATTGGTTTGAGTGATAACACTGTAACAGTGACATATAAAGATTTCGGGCCTGGCAGAGCCGAGGTGTAATAGATGTAGTTAGAGGGGTGTTTGGGCCCGAGTGGCATATGTGCCTGAAGCAGGGGGGGGGGGGGGGGGGAGAAAGCCCAACGCCAACCCCGCGCTGCCGACCCCGCCTCGCAGCGCGGCGAGGCGGGGTCGGCAGCACGGGGTTGGCGTAGGGGGCCCCTTTGCAGTTTATAGCACTTAATTACACACAAACAGTGGCATTGTAGTTTTATTACGTCTAATTTTACAAAAATACTATAATTTGTATAAGAGAATACTTGCTATAAATTGAAACTGAGGTATCAAAGAAACTAAATACAAATAATGCTAATAACTAATATTTTTCTTTTAGTACGTGAATATAATCAATTATATCTAAAGTTAGAATTAATTATATTATCATACTAAGCACCTTAACGACCGGCCAAAACCTTTACCGTTGACAATTTAATTTTTTGACCTGCTCTGCACTACGTTTCGACTTCACTAACTAGTTTTCGATTTCGTTCAGAAATGATTTCAAACAATCAATTTTGCCTGTTCGATGTCAAAAGAATATATTTATTGATGCCTATCCTTTTACTCAACCAAATTCAACAACTTCGCCACTGAGTAACCCAATCTTCTTCACTTATATAACTTGATAAAGATCAACTTGAGATGGTGGGAAAATGTGGGAGACTAGCGAAGCCCAAAAACAACCAAGGCAAACACCAGCCAATTCCCCTGCTTGTCCGGTCTAACGATAATATATTCTTAGCTAAAAAGGGTAACGGACCTTTTTAGTAATATTATCATTATCCGGTTAAGAGTGTTATTAATATGAACAATCTCTTATTGTGTCTGGACCGACACGTTGTGTTAATAAAGTAGCACATATTTACCTCATGATCTACGCCTACAATCTCCACTCCCCGGTTTATACCGATACTAACCCCTATTGATTAGGAGTAGAGAAGTAAATGTGAGCGGTAGGAATATGTGCGCTGTCGAGAGTTGACTCGAGATTGATGGCTTCTCTTCCTTCTAGGAATCAGATAGGCCATTGAAGGAAGGAAATGTAACTGTAGGCCCGTTACTCCGAATGATTTGGATTTCGGAACAGTATGATATGCGAAATTTGAATTTGATTTCGAATTTAATTATTAAAACTAGTCCGGATAAATAGCGTAAAGTAGTTTCTACTTTAATAATTGAGTGAAGGAGAATCGCCCGAACGGGCAACCCTAAGCTGTTGGAAGAAAACAAACTGCTCAGTCACTCTGAGAAAGCTTGACATCGCGACAAGGCTTACAAAACTTTACACGCGGCTTAGCGCCGGTCCACGACTTGTGAGTTTGTATACAACTCTTCAAGTGGGCAGATACAACGAACTCTTAATAGAACACTATGGCTGCTTTGAGTCCTGACTCAACGTGAGCAGGTGAAATACCAGTAAATAGTAGAGAGGTCACTTCGTTGATTCACGTAATTTCGAACTCTTGGCAGGCTTGGATGCAACTTACGATCAAGCGTCGAACGTAGATTGTGAGGTCTCCAGTTCTCAAACGGATAGTGTCGCGAGTCTTCAAGTTAACAATCATCAAACGGATAGTGTCGGGTTGTTGGACTTGAAAATTTGTAATGCCCCCAACGATAGCTCGTAAAAAGTCGGTAATACAACCAAACACATTCCTCAAGAATGAGAATGATGTCTCGTTGTATTAGCTCAGTGAAGCCAAAAAGGAAAACGGCAACAGACCAGGAATAAAATGGCATCAGGTCCAATCCGGACAAATAATACTGAAAAACAAGCTGGTGCCGCACCTGTCACCAGGAAAAGGTACTTTTTACCGGCTATCCGGGGGGTGATGCCTACAGTACCCCCTCCCGATTTTATGACGGAAATAGCATTTTCGTCATACACCTTCTGATTTCTTTCTGCAAATAGAATGCGCTATGGAGTCATGCCACACAGCGCATCGACCCACGGATAGACGCTAAAAGACGATAAATATATCCTCATACGGCACGTCAAAGCGGATTCTCTAGCCTTTCTTGTAAATTTTGAACTCCTTCCCCTCAATTTCTTTTTTTTTCTTTTTTTTTTCGGCAGTATGTCAAGAACAGACGTACAATTAATAAAAAAAATACAAGCAACGTGGTGCTGTAGTACGATTCCCCCTTTGATCTCCTTCTTCTTCTTATCATTATCATTATTATTATTATTATTCACAGGGAGATCGTAAGTACATTGTCTTTTTTAATGACATACCCTTGTATAAGGCTGATATCCTATAATATAGTATTAGGGGGCCAGTCCTAATAGCTATATCCGAAGTCGAGGTGTATGTACCCGACCCTGCGATATACC
Organism: Paulinella micropora; assembly: GCA_019918135.1. NCBI lineage: Eukaryota > Cercozoa > Imbricatea > Euglyphida > Paulinellidae > Paulinella > Paulinella micropora. The sequence goes on along the minus strand of WBZZ01006803.1, from coordinate 31,431 downwards.
GACACAAGTAGAGATTGACCGTGCTCAGGTACGACAGTATATAATCTATCGTAAAAAATAATTTAATGAAAGTTTCAGAGAACATTTCATTTTCGAGAACATCATCCCAGGACTTGGAAAGGGTCATACCCGGGAACACCATCGCTCAATACACTAGCGATCCCCGTATACGGTGTAGTATCATCGTCGATCGACCTTTCGCACTCGTATGTTGCGATCGAATGCCAAGTTATATCACTGAGTCTTTTTAATATTCATATTGATAACTGATGATGCATGATCAAATCATGATACGCCGTGGGCAATCAATCAGTTTATTTGAGACGCATAAAGAAAAATAGTTTCTTTGTCACTGCGCGGATTTCTTTGCCTGGCGGAATCCTTCGTCGTCTGGCGCGGATTTCTTTGCCTGGTGGAGGACCACCAACAAAAGTCAGATCGAACTTTGACTGTTCGAGAATGTCCCAGATCTTATTAGGGATTCCGCCCAACGATAATTCAAAAGGGACATCAAGCACTCCTCTTGGCAGTGTCTGAATGGTCCACGCAGTGTAATCCTTGTCTCTGGGAGTAATTGTATCATCCCATGTCTCGAGACTTTTTGCGTCTTTATATACTGGCAGATAATGTCTTGCCTTTGGAACCTCAACCGGGTCCATACTTCTCCAGAACTGGAGTATCGGTTGTACTATCTTTGCGGCTGATGATATTTTGAGTGTCCGTGTGACACTCATCTGTCGTGGGACCGCCACGACCCGCATCAAGTATAAGTCTGAGAGAGTGTCATCAGCTACATGTTGTTCCGCTGGTCTCATCAGATAGAAAACATTTTTCACCCATGCGATGGTTGCTATCGCATCGCCTTCCTTCCATCGCTCATGGACAATCTCAACGTTGCCCGCGTTTGGGTCAGTGTCCGTCCCCTCCTCCTCCTGGTGGACGTCCTTTGATCTCATCGACCTCATCGCCTTCCTCGGTTGGTCGTTGATAAGATCATTCCGCGCTCTCCTTAGCTGCGCCTCTGTGATCTTCTCCTTCTTTCCGCTATGCTCTCGCGGAGACTTGGACTGAGTCCCCACCGCGCTTATGCGGTCAGTCTTCTCCTTGCTGTCCACCTCACTCTCCTCCTTCTCAGCTATCGGTGCCCGATAAGCACCGTCTTGGTCTATGCCAGCCTCCTTGTGGATGGGCGGCACCTCTTTGAAATCATCCTTCATCCGTTTTAACGCCTCCTCAACTGATTCATCTTCCAGTAAGAAGGGATCATACTTAATCAGCCTTCTTACATTCACAATTTGCACCTTCCCTCTACCCCTGATCTTGTAATTCAGAGGTCCCGTCTGTTCCATAATCTGATAAGGTCCTTTCCAGTGAGTGAACAGCTTAGAGCTGACTCCCTTCGGGACTTGAGGATGGTACAATAGTACAATATCCCCGACCTGGAACTTGATCTGATCCAAGTGCGCTTGTCGCACCCCTTCAGCATCAGTCTTTCGGCGCTCCGCCTCTCTATGCGCCCTGACTATTTGTTCCGCCTCCATCTTCACTCTAAGTCTCATCCCAAACAACTCATCCGCATCCGCCCAAGTGTCTTTTGGGTGAAGGAGCGAAGTCGGGATATCAGGCTCACGCCCATATACTAACTGATATGGCGAGATTGAGCTCTTCGAGCCTCCTAACGCCGTAGAGGGTAGACAGTTCATTGCAAACGCAAATGATGGTGCTGCCTCGACCCATGCTCTTTGATTCTCCTTTTTCGTGCAATACATCTTTAGCGAGGCTTTGAGGGGTCTGTGTACCCGCTCGATTTTCCCATTTGCTCGCGGGTTATAGGCAGTAACATATTGCCATTTCATCCCGTAATACTTAGATAGTTTGTCGATGACCTCGTTATTAAAGTCCGAGCCTCGATCAGAACATATCTTTCTTGGTACTCCGATCTGTGAGATGATCCTATCGATCAGCGCCTCGGCCGTCGTCTTGCCTGTAACGTCTTTGACAGGGATGATCCACACATAGTTGGTGGCTCTGTCAATAGCCGTAAGGAGGTATTTGTAACCATCCTTCGATTCTGGGAAAGGTCCCACATGATCAATGTGTATAAACTCAAACATCCCCGCATGAAGAGGAAATTCGCCAATCAGGCCGAAATTTGCCTTCAGTTGTGTTTTGTTTATCTTGCACGGGATGCATGCATCCACCGCCTGATCTATCTCCTCCTTCATCTTCTTCCACCAGAATCGCCTCGCTACGAACATATGAGTTCGTTGTCGACCCGGATGCGCCAAAAGTGGGCAATTGTGGGCTGCGACAAATATAAATCGTCTCAGACTCTCCGGTACCCAAAGGGTCCATTTGTCCGGCTGTGACGCATAGCGACCGTGAAGGCCCTTGTACCACAGTAGACTATGAATCAAGTCAATCATTTATTTATTCAGTATGAATCAAGATATGGAGTAGACTATGAATCAAGTCAATCCTCTCCATCACTATGAATCAAGCCGATCATTTTTCGTCCTCCTCCTCCCGTGTATGCAGGCGGTAAGGGATTACCATATGCTCCTCCTCCTCCCGTCTCTTCTTGTTCAAATCCTCCTTCATCTTCGTCTCCTCCATATCTTCCTTCATCATCCCAGCCCTCTTCTACTCCTCCTCCTACTCCTTCATCTCCTCCTCCTTCATTCAATCCTCCTCCTCCTCCTTCATTCAATCCTCTTCCTCCTCCTCCTCCTCCTACTTCTTCTTCTCTTCTTTGATCTGCCTCCGAGAATTCATCATCATCATCATCATCATTATCATCATCATTCTCATCTTCATTACCATTATTCCCTTCTTCTTCTCCCTCTTTGCCCCCTCCTCCTCGTCTTGCTCCTTCTCCTCTGTCTCTTAAAGTTTCTCTTTCTCTTTCTTCTCCTTCTGCATCATCTTCTTCTTTTCCATCTTCTTCTCCTTCTTCTTCCGTTTATTCGTCTTCAATCTGTGCTGCTCCTTCTTCTTCTTCTTCTTCTTCTTCTTCTTCTTCTTCTTCTTCTTCTTCACCTTCTTCTTCTTCGCCTTCTTCTTCTTCTTCACCTTCTTCTTCTTCACCTTCTTCTTCACCTTCTTCTTCTTCACCTTCTTCTTTACCTTCATCTTCACCTTCCTTTTCTTCTGTGAGTATAAAATTTGTTCCCGCACCCAATGAGCCATCCTCTCCCTTGTCCATTCCTCTCACTTCTTCGTCCTCGTTTGCTTCCGATTCTGCATTTCCATCTACACAATCACCTTCTCTTCCAAACATTCGCATGACATCGTCTGATGTCATCAACTCCTCTCCTGCTTTCCCTGTCTCTTCTGCCTCCCCTACCCGTCGTTCGTCCCCACCGATGCCCACCAACCTGCCTTCAAAGCGACTCTCCCCTTTTCCACGCTCGTCAGATCCTACACCGAATCGTCCGAACCGAAGTCCTTTCTCCCCACCGGCAGCGGACACTCTGCGCCCCGTGCAAGTGCCCGCACTGCCCCCTCGCCCTGTGCTCCGTGCATTGCCTCCCAACCTGCCCCCTCGTGTATCCCCCCTTCCCATCGCCTGCAACGCCAAGACTGAGCAGAGCTCACGCCAGGGCATCGGCGGGGCGTCACCCCAGGAAGCCTCTATCGGCACAGGCATCCTTGCCAAGCCCAAGTTAAACTCTGGGTCCGTCCTTCAGGAGCAGCTGGAGCCAGCTCGAGTTGTTGAACCTGATGAAGCTTCTGGAAACAGCAACGGCAACTGCAGCGATAGCTCCAGCCCAGGTCCCGACAAGCGGGACAGAGCTGTCACCAGCCTGACTGTCTTCAAGGGCCCCAACTCTCTGGAGAGCTCAGGAGTATATCTCCTTGACTAACAAATCATGACCAAGCTTATGATTTGATTGGTTTGAGTGATAACACTGTAACAGTGACATATAAAGATTTCGGGCCTGGCAGAGCCGAGGTGTAATAGATGTAGTTAGAGGGGTGTTTGGGCCCGAGTGGCATATGTGCCTGAAGCAGGGGGGGGGGGGGGGAGAAAGCCCAACGCCAACCCCGCGCTGCCGACCCCGCCTCGCAGCGCGGCGAGGCGGGGTCGGCAGCACGGGGTTGGCGTAGGGGCCCCTTTGCAGTTTATAGCACTTAATTACACACAAACAGTGGCATTGTAGTTTTATTACGTCTAATTTTACAAAAATACTATAATTTGTATAAGAGAATACTTGCTATAAATTGAAACTGAGGTATCAAAGAAACTAAATACAAATAATGCTAATAACTAATATTTTTCTTTTAGTACGTGAATATAATCAATTATATCTAAAGTTAGAATTAATTATATTATCATACTAAGCACCTTAACGACCGGCCAAAACCTTTACCGTTGACAATTTAATTTTTTGACCTGCTCTGCACTACGTTTCGACTTCACTAACTAGTTTTCGATTTCGTTCAGAAATGATTTCAAACAATCAATTTTGCCTGTTCGATGTCAAAAGAATATATTTATTGATGCCTATCCTTTTACTCAACCAAATTCAACAACTTCGCCACTGAGTAACCCAATCTTCTTCACTTATATAACTTGATAAAGATCAACTTGAGATGGTGGGAAAATGTGGGAGACTAGCGAAGCCCAAAAACAACCAAGGCAAACACCAGCCAATTCCCCTGCTTGTCCGGTCTAACGATAATATATTCTTAGCTAAAAAGGGTAACGGACCTTTTTAGTAATATTATCATTATCCGGTTAAGAGTGTTATTAATATGAACAATCTCTTATTGTGTCTGGACCGACACGTTGTGTTAATAAAGTAGCACATATTTACCTCATGATCTACGCCTACAATCTCCCCTCCCCGGTTTATACCGATACTAACCCCTATTGATTAGGAGTAGAGAAGTAAATGTGAGCGGTAGGAATATGTGCGCTGTCGAGAGTTGACTCGAGATTGATGGCTTCTCTTCCTTCTAGGAATCAGATAGGCCATTGAAGGAAGGAAATGTAACTGTAGGCCCGTTACTCCGAATGATTTGGATTTCGGAACAGTATGATATGCGAAATTTGAATTTGATTTCGAATTTAATTATTAAAACTAGTCCGGATAAATAGCGTAAAGTAGTTTCTACTTTAATAATTGAGTGAAGGAGAATCGCCCGAACGGGCAACCCTAAGCTGTTGGAAGAAAACAAACTGCTCAGTCACTCTGAGAAAGCTTGACATCGCGACAAGGCTTACAAAACTTTACACGCGGCTTAGCGCCGGTCCACGACTTGTGAGTTTGTATACAACTCTTCAAGTGGGCAGATACAACGAACTCTTAATAGAACACTATGGCTGCTTTGAGTCCTGACTCAACGTGAGCAGGTGAAATACCAGTAAATAGTAGAGAGGTCACTTCGTTTATTCACGTAATTTCGAACTCTTGGCAGGCTTGGATGCAACTTACGATCAAGCGTCGAACGTAGATTGTGAGGTCTCCAGTTCTCAAACGGATAGTGTCGCGAGTCTTCAAGTTAACAATCATCAAACGGATAGTGTCGGGTTGTTGGACTTGAAAATTTGTAATGCCCCCAACGATAGCTCGTAAAAAGTCGGTAATACAACCAAACACATTCCTCAAGAATGAGAATGATGTCTCGTTGTATTAGCTCAGTGAAGCCAAAAAGGAAAACGGCAACAGACCAGGAATAAAATTGCATCAGGTCCAATCCGGACAAATAATACTGAAAAACAAGCTGGTGCCGCACCTGTCACCAGGAAAAGGTACTTTTTACCGGCTATCCGGGGGGTGATGCCTACAGTACCCCCTCCCGATTTTATGACGGAAATAGCATTTTCGTCATACACCTTCTGATTTCTTTCTGCAAATAGAATGCGCTATGGAGTCATGCCACACAGCGCATCGACCCACGGATAGACGCTAAAAGACGATAAATATATCCTCATACGGCACGTCAAAGCGGATTCTCTAGCCTTTCTTGTAAATTTTGAACTCCTTCCCCTCAATTTCTTTTTTTTTCTTTTTTTTTCGGCAGTATGTCAAGAACAAACGTACAATTAATAAAAAAATACAAGCAACGTGGTGCTGTAGTACGATTCCCCCTTTGATCTCCTTCTTCTTCTTATCATTATCATTATTATTATTATTATTCACAGGGAGATCGTAAGTACATTGTCTTTTTTAATGACATACCCTTGTATAAGGCTGATATCCTATAATATAGTATTAGGGGGCCAGTCCTAATAGCTATATCCGAAGTCGAGGTGTATGTACCCGACCCTGCGATATACCGACACAAGTAGAGATTGACAGTGCTCAGGTACGACAGTATATAATCTATCGTAAAAAATAATTTAATGAAAGTTTCAGAGAACATTTCATTTTCGAGAACATCATCCCAGGACTTGGAAAGGGTCATACCCGGGAACACCATCGCTCAATACACTAGCGATCCCCGTATACGGTGTAGTATCATCTTCGATCGACCTTTCGCACTCGTATGTTGCGATCGAATGCCAAGTTATATCACTGAGTCTTTTTAATATTCATATTGATAACTGATGATGCATGATCAAATCATGATACGCCGTGGGCAATCAATCAGTTTATTTGAGACGCATAAAGAAAAATAGTTTCTTTGTCACTGCGCGGATTTCTTTGCCTGGCGGAATCCTTCGTCGTCTGGCGCGGATTTCTTTGCCTGGTGGAGGACCACCAACAAAAGTCAGATCGAACTTTGACTGTTCGAGAATGTCCCAGATCTTATTAGGGATTCCGCCCAACGATAATTCAAAAGGGACATCAAGCACTCCTCTTGGCAGTGTCTGAATGGTCCACGCAGTGTAATCCTTGTCTCTGGGAGTAATTGTATCATCCCATGTCTCGAGACTTTTTGCGTCTTTATATACTGGCAGATAATGTCTTGCCTTTGGAACCTCAACCGGGTCCATACTTCTCCAGAACTGGAGTATCGGTTGTACTATCTTTGCGGCTGATGATATTTTGAGTGTCCGTGTGACACTCATCTGTCGTGGGACCGCCACGACCCGCATCAAGTATAAGTCTGAGAGAGTGTCATCAGCTACATGTTGTTCCGCTGGTCTCATCAGATAGAAAACATTTTTCACCCATGCGATGGTTGCTATCGCATCGCCTTCCTTCCATCGCTCATGGACAATCTCAACGTTGCCCGCGTTTGGGTCAGTGTCCGTCCCCTCCTCCTCCTGGTGGACGTCCTTTGATCTCATCGACCTCATCGCCTTCCTCGGTTGGTCGTTGATAAGATCATTCCGCGCTCTCCTTAGCTGCGCCTCTGTGATCTTCTCCTTCTTTCCGCTATGCTCTCGCGGAGACTTGGACTGAGTCCCCACCGCGCTTATGCGGTCAGTCTTCTCCTTGCTGTCCACCTCACTCTCCTCCTTCTCAGCTATCGGTGCCCGATAAGCACCGTCTTGGTCTATGCCAGCCTCCTTGTGGATGGGCGGCACCTCTTTGAAATCATCCTTCATCCGTTTTAACGCCTCCTCAACTGATTCATCTTCCAGTAAGAAGGGATCATACTTAATCAGCCTTCTTACATTCACAATTTGCACCTTCCCTCTACCCCTGATCTTGTAATTCAGAGGTCCCGTCTGTTCCATAATCTGATAAGGTCCTTTCCAGTGAGTGAACAGCTTAGAGCTGACTCCCTTCGGGACTTGAGGATGGTACAATAGTACAATATCCCGACCTGAAACTTGATCTGATCCAAGTGCGCTTGTCGCACCCCTTCAGCATCAGTCTTTCGGCGCTCCGCCTCTCTATGCGCCCTGACTATTTGTTCCGCCTCCATCTTCACTCTAAATCTCATCCCAAACAACTCATCCGCATCCGCCCAAGTGTCTTTTGGGTGAAGGAGCAAAGTCGGGATATCAGGCTCACGCCCATATACTAACTGATATGGCGAGATTGAGCTCTTCGAGCATCCTAACGCCGTAGAGGGTAGACAGTTCATTGCAAACGCAAATGATGGTGCTGCCTCGACCCATGCTCTTTGATTCTCCTTTTTCGTGCAATACATCTTTAGCGAGGCTTTGAGGGGTCTGTGTACCCGCTCGATTTTCCCATTTGCTCGCGTGTTATAGGCAGTAACATATTGCTATTTCATCCCGTAATACTTAGATAGTTTGTCGATAACCTCGTTATTAAAGTCCGAGCCTCGATCAGAACATACCTTTCTTGGTACTCCGATCTGTGAGATGATCCTATCGATCAGCGCCTCGGCCGTCGTCTTGCCTGTAACGTCTTTGACAGGGATGATCCACACATAGTTGGTGGCTCTGTCAATAGCCGTAAGGAGGTATTTGTAACCATCCGTCGATTCTGGGAAAGGTCCCACATGATCAATGTGTATAAACTCAAACATCCCCGCATGAAGAGGAAATTCGCCAATCAGGCCGAAATTTGCCTTCAGTTGTGTTTTGTTTATCTTGCACGGGATGCATGCATCCACCGCCTGATCTATCTCCTCCTTCATCTTCTTCCACCAGAATCGCCTCGCTACGAACATATGAGTTCGTTGTCGACCCGGATGCGCCAAAAGTGTGTAATTGTGGGCTGTGACAAATATAAATTGTCTCAGACTCTCCGGTACCCAAAGGGTCCATTTGTCCGGCTGTGACGCATAGCGACCGTGAAGGCTCTTGTACCACAGTAGACTATGAATCAAGTCAATCATTTATTTATGGAGTATAAATCACGATATGGAGCAGACTATGAATCAAGTCAATCCTCTCCATCACTATGAATCAAGTCGATCATTTTTCGTCCTCCTCCTCCCGTGTAGGCAGGTGGTAAGGGATTACCATATGCTCCTCCTCCTCCCGTCTCTTCTTGTTCAAATCCTCCTTCATCTTCGTCTCCTCCATATCTTCCTTCATCATCCCAGCCCTCTTCTACTCCTCCTCCTACTCCTTCATCTCCTCCTCCTTCATTCAATCCTCCTCCTCCTCCTTCATTCAATCCTCTTCCTCCTCCTCCTCCTCCTACTTCTTCTTCTTCTCTTCTTTGATCTGCCTCCGAGAATTCACTCACTTCGGCTGTCTCTGTCGACATGATGTCGTAGTAGTGATCAACAGGAGGACAGCTCCTATGTTTGGTTTTTGTTCGTTTGTGTTCTGTTCCTCCTTCAGTCGATTGACTAGTGAAGAGAGAAACTAATAGAGAGTGTAGGATAAGATTCCCTGTCCTCTATGAAACACTGTTTGTATGTTTGTTTTTGTTGAGAAAAATAGTCTTTGAGACTTTCTCCGATTTCTTGTTCTCCTTACTCAGATTACTTTCTCCTCCTTCTTTTCTATATTGTATCTAGTATGAGGCACTTGCACCTACACACAGATAGTAATAGAGAAGCTAGAAAAGCTCTCCTTGAGAAGTCGACAGTCGGTCGGATAGGTTCTCAGACCTACATTTAGAAAACGATCAGAGATTTGCAAAAATACTCTGACGTATGTGTGAGATAATGCAGATAAATGCACAAACTAGAAGGGTAGAGTGTTGTGCTCCTGTCCCTATGCTTGTTTGTGTTTTGTGTGTGTTCCTTCACTCTTCTGTCCACCTTCTTCTTGGTCTCTGTGTGAGAACAGCAAGAACGACAGAGAGTTTGTATCTGATGTCTCCTTGTGAGCACACAGATACTGATTGGGCTAGAGGGTACGAGACACCTGCTTGAGACTAATCAAATTATTTGTTTTGTGAAAGAGTTATGAGGAAGCTGTGTTGGAGTATTTGTTTTCGTCTGACGTCCCCGTGTGAGACAGGTCAGTGAAAATTCACTCTGTTGCCTGTGTGGCAAAGCAGAAAGAAATCACCCTAGTGATGTGAACTCCAAATGTAATGCCCCCAACGATAGCTCGTAAAAAGTCTGTAATACAACCAAACACAGTCCTCAAGAATGAGAATGATGTCTCGTTGTATTAGCTCAGTGAAGCCAAAAAGGAAAACTGCAACAGACCAGGAATAAATTGCATCAGGTCCAATCCGGACAAATAATACTGAAAAACAAGCTGGTGCCGCACCTGTCACCAGGAAAAAATACTTTTTACCAGCTATCCGGGGGGTGATGCCTACAAATTCCCAAATTGATTTGGGAAGACTTAAGGCGAAAATGACTGGCAACGTGTGGAAGTTAGATATTGTGTTTTTCCGTTCTTGTTCACAAATTTACCGTAAAAGCATTTTCACTGGGAATTTGGGAAAAAGGTAATACAAACAGGAAAAATGGCAAGAGCTAAAAAGAACTTTGAACTGATCGTTTGAAATCATTTCTGAACGGAATCGAAAACTAGTTAGTGAAGTCGAAACGTCGTGCAGAGGAGAATCTAATGAACCTATCAAAAAGAGTGTCTTATCAACTGTGAAGGTTTTTGCCGGTCGTTAAGGTGCTCAGTCTGATAGCTCCCCCCCCCCAGACATAACGGTTGAGTTGAGTTGCGTACAGAATGAGTGATTAACGAACGAAGTATGTTGTCTCACTAAAAAATATTCAAAAGGAAAAAGAGAGGTGGGTGATCTCTTAAAACATGGGAGAGTAGAAGAAGGATGCGTCTATACTGGCGCGATGCAGACTATGATCAGCCGGGGCCAGATATCCATGATTTGCAGCAGGACTGGGACAATTGAGGCGCAGTAGCGAGCGGTGATATCGGGAGGCGATGTCGAACCGTGGAAGATTAGGTGGCCGGGTATCTCATAGCCAAGATGAACCAATGAAGCACCAAGTGTGCCGTGCCGATATAACCACTGAGGGGTTCAAGTTCGGTGAGAATAATCGCTGACCTGCAGGCATAAGAGGCGACCAAGGACTTACATGGGTACGCCGGTCATGGCGTAATATTTCTAGGGACGATGACGGTTCAAGTGGGAAAAGCGCTGGGCGGGGGCGGGTGAAGCCATTACGATGGGTAAAACCCACTTGAGAGTGATGGGGGATTGTTAATCCTTATGGGGAGGATTCGCCTATGATGATGATACCTAAATGGCGCTAAGGAACTGTGGTGAGAAACCAATCGCTGTTCCTGTTCTTCTTTTAAAATGGTATCGAAGTTGACTCGCTTAAGCGGTGTGGGGAGCGTGTGAAGTAGCGACAAGAGGGTATTTGTAGCTCCATTCCATTTGGAGGCCAAAGAGTAACCAAACTAAATTGTCTTTAAATCCGATTTGGTGACATTCATCGACTGTTGTCGGTGGAAGGGTACGATGTGGGATAGCGTCGACTGCATCGTCCGGAATGAGCACAGCAAACGGCTTGCGAAGGGAGAACATGGCCCGCGCGACGTTCACAGGACTGTCAGCCGGCGGTATGACGATAGCCAAGTCCCACGGGGCTTGAACGTTTGTCTTTGTTAGGCTCGCGCGGATGATGTGGCATGGCAGAAATTTGAGCTCTGCCTCCAAAGCAGCATTCATGTCTTTGGTAGTAAGCCACACGGTAGAGTCTGCTCTGGGCAGTAGCATGGTTGCGAGGAGCGTTATGGTAGCTGCGGCTTCATCGATTTGGGTCGGGACAGCTGGGTTCATGCGGGGAGCACGAGGCAAATCATCCTGGAGTGGTGTCTGTTTACCAGGGGAGTATTCGATTTTGGGTCCCAGTGTCTGTAGATATTTCGGAATCCATCCTACGACCAGAGGGTAGCGAGCTTGCCATGACCACATGAGTGGTTTGGGGTTGGCGGCGATGGTCAGTTCCCACTGGTTAGCGTTGCGAAAGTAGCGGCACTGTTGAACTCCATACATCACGCCATAGGCTTCTTTGCGCGTAGGTCGTCCAGTGGGTTTCAGTGTTCCTGAATTTATGAAAGAAGGTCAGGATGACCGGAGCGCGATTGTCAGTGCCTGCGTGTAGCGTGCCAGTGACGCCTCTGTGGTTGACATCTGTCCGTATGTAGACGTCACAACGGAGCGCACACTTGGTTGGGGCAGGGGGCGGTGTGGCCTCGGGGCTGGATTCTTTCAAAGTTGCAAAAGGGGGTACAAGGCAGGCATTGTTGGCCATGCCGGGTAGCGTTAGTTCGTGATTTTCCGGGCGAGGCGCGGACGTCGATCCATGAGGGCCGGGTGTGTCACAAACTTGAGTCAAAAGCTGGTTAGGGACCAGGGGGACTGGGGTTGTAGGGTGAAGGTAGCCGATCCGTGTATCTGGATGGGCATCCTTCTCGATATTCTCATGTTCTCCATTTGGGTGACTGCGGATCGTCCGTATACGTTGCGCGGAGGCGTAGTTCCATGTGCCTGTATTGATGTCGTTCGTAGTCCACTTGGAGAGATATTCGCGTTCTGCCGGAGTCCAGCGCGGGCATGGGGCCGTAACCGGTTTGGCGTTCGGTGTTGACCGAAGAGAAAGAACAGTGTTTTCGTAATTGCGAATGAGGTCCCAGAGCTGGTCTTGTTGAGGTCTGGTGAGGTCCGGGTTGACTGATTCTGTAGGAAACCTAGGATCTGTTTGCGCGGGGTCTTCCTTTGGGGAGTCCACGTTAGAGATGGGCGATTCGTTGTCGGCCGAAAGCGCCACAGAGTCAGGCGGCCTCAGTTGAGTAGAGTCTGGAGAGCGCCCCAAACTTCGTTGTCCGGCGCGGCTTTGTATTTCCTGGTTACCAAGGTGATGCATGGATGACTCTGAACCGTATGCAAAGCTCATACTAACGTGTCCCAGAGTTGCAAGGAGGTCAGCAAAAATCTTCCATACGCGTCGTTTCTCCTTGAGGGGAAGGACACCGTTGATAGCAGCTGAACTGTTGAATCTGGCAGCGTCCATGGTCAAAGGGATGATCTTACCACAGTTGGCGAAGTAGTTAAGTTCATCAACGATCGCTTGGCGTAGACGGTAGCCGAGTGCTGGATTTATCGCTGACACGCTAAAGGGACGTGGTCGGGATAGTGGTGATGTACGGTTTCTGGAATCGCACGTTGGGCCATTGCATTCACACCAGTGTGCATGTTGTCCACGTCGGGTTGACGCTTGGAAAGCAAAGACTCCGTCTGGAAAGTTGTGCTCACGGGCGCCATTTTCGAAATCAGGTTGTGGCTGTGGGATGTCATTGCCTGTTCTCTGACGTTCGTTTACTAAAAGGCTCACCTTCTTCCAGATTCCGCTTTTTGCTCGAGGGATTGTGTTACCGTGGATCGTCGCCGTAGCTGCATTGCTGTTGCAATGAGCGTACGAGGTGATGAAACCTTGATGGTGCCAAAGGTTGATCCTTTTGAGAAGGGCAAAACGGATGTCTGTGCGAAGGGATGGATTTATGTAACGGAGGCGAAAAATGCAGGGAGAAATCGAAAAGGGATGAAATCGGATTCCGTGTGGTTCGATTTCCTCGTCCTTGTTCGGAGGTTGTTGTGACCGTCGTGTCATCGAGTGAGGGGGAGAGGCTGCAGCTGTCGAAGTCGTCGCCTGCTTCGATGACGAGCTGCCAGACGATGAACTGCTAGATGATGATGAGGGGCCTTGTCCACCTCCTTTCGAATCGTTGTCGTCTTTGCGCTTCTTGATTTCACTCGGTTTGCAATCAGATGAGGGCTGTAGTTGAATAGGGTGCGCACGAGTTGTTTGTGGCAACGGTGCAGCCGGTGGGTCGGAGCCAGTGGCCGCTGGTAAAAGAGCTGGGGCCGGTGGTGGCTGGGCTGAAACCACTGGAGGCTGATTTTAGGTCAGCGGTGGCTGAGGTGACGGCCGATGGTGGCGAAGCTGGGGCCTGTGGTGGCGGAGCTGAAATCATCGTCGATGAAGAGGTCGAGCTAGATGACGAGCTCGGTGAGGAGCTGGGTGCGGAACTGGAACTCGATGAAGAACCAGAATTGCTATCGGATTTCGCCGGAGAGTCATCGATCTGGGTTGGGTCTGACCATGAGCTGCGTAGCAGTTCGCGTGGCAGGTGTGGCTGGACATCAAAACCTGGGTGGATGAGGTCTCTGTGGGGGTAGCCGATATGATAGTTGTCTCTGGTTTCTTCCGGGGAAAGTGTCGTACAGTTTCCTCCTGGTACGTTGGTCAACAGAACTTCGTACTCAAGATCCTGGGCACTCATCTTTAACTCCGTGTAGAACATGCTGAGGACCATTCCCATGCGCTCTGTCTTGAGATTGGTCCAACGTCCGAACTGGGTATGGTCGTCTCCGGAGTGGGCGGTGAAAGAGTGGTTCGCATTCGTCGTCCACTCATGAGAAAGTGTCGATGTTCGTTTGTTGTCTGGTATCTGCGAATAACCGAAACTCCGTAGGGGTAGCCACGGAGGCGTTTATCGCGAGAATAGGGATTGATTACGTCAGTTGAGCAGGGGACAGTACCGCAGGGGTGTTGGACCACGTGGATCTCCTGGCTGAATCGACGTCCGGTTTCGCTGCCAACGACCATGAAGAAGTACTATGCAAGGTGCCACGGGACATGGTCGTAACGTACCCGTTGGAATGTGCATGCAAAAGAGTCTATGACGTCTCTGGTGCGGGATGCTGCATTCCAGTTGGGAGCCTTGTCTAGATACTCGCGAAGTTCGGAGTCGTTCAGTTCGGAGGTTCCCACTTCCCTTGCGATGTTTGCCTGTCCCATATAGTTGCCACCCATAAAAAACTGTAGCAAAAATGGTGCATCCTTTTTGTCTGTGTAGTAGGGAATGATGCTACAATAGTCAAAAAAGCTGCGCGGTAGGTCCACGATACATTCGTAGGATCGTTCTCGGACCATGCGTTTTTCCGACCATGCACTGCCTTCGTCGTAGTAATGGTCCATAGGGAGGAGCTTGAACCAAATCGGGTCCTTACACGGAAGGCGGTGGAAGTAGTGTTGTAGGGCGAAACAGCGTTCGCGTGTCGGAAGTCGGAAAACGCGACGTATGTATGTTCCTCCTCCATCCACTTGTGGGGGGAAGGACATGCTGAGGAGTGGGGTCCTCCATGCTGCACCATGGAAATAAAAGTTGACCTTCGAGGATGGCTGCCAGAGGGGAGCTGTTGGGGTTGGCACCTACAAGCAAGCCGCAATATGAAGATCTATATCCCATGGGCGTCCAACGGGACAGTAAGCCATTCTTTGTCGGAAGTATCCAATGTCGCCGGTGGGCTCGATATTGGGACCAACTAGGGAGGAGGCGACGAGTTGTGCGGTGTTTCTTCCATTCTGTGGGCAAAAGTGAAAAATGACAGCTGTGACATTATGCTGGCGAAGCCGTGACATCATGGTCGCACCTTCTTCGATGTTGAGGATCTCTCGCAACGCATATTCCGAAAGTGGGCCTGTCCCGCGACAGGTCATCTTTGGCGCTGGTGAACCACCAGCACGAAACAAGCACATCGATACGGTATTGATGACACCAACCGGTATGACTTCCTTTGCAACGATGGCGAGGCCATGTGTATAGTCATCAAAAGTGAGGGGGTCCATCTCATGTGCCGAGTTGCGTGGGGGCCAATAGTACTGCATCAATAGAGTGGGACGAAACCGATTAAAGTCGGCAAGGGCTTGGTCGAACTCAAGAAGGTGTCGAAAGGACCAACGGGTTGTTCCGTACCAGTGTCGTGGCTCCATGTGCAAGTAAATCTTGCTTTCGCGCGTGCGTGGTTGGCCAGTGACGGAGGCAGCAGCACCTGGGACGAAGGTCCGGGTAAGGTGTGGGACGTGGGTAATGTAATCCACTGATGCATTAAGCCCAATCTCGGCTGATGTGAACGTGGGAGGGTCGCCAACGGCCGAGATGGTGTAGGCGTTATCCCCAGTTGCCTCCGATTGAGTCATATGGCGTTCCACGCGTGGGATGACGTTTTGCGCTAGGGTGTTGTCATGCCATAGATCTTGGCACATGGTGAGACGCTTGGGGATCCAGTAACCCAAGTGTCTACATCTGGGGTGGGTGCCTGGGAACATTGCTATTGCCAATGTCGGGAAATAGGTGGCGTAGATATCTCAGGATATATATAGTTTTGCGTCCGTGCCTGGAGATCCGTACAGTTCAGCTTCCGCATACATTCGCTCACCTGGGCGTTTAGTGAAGCCGGTGAAACCATTGGAATGCGCAGGTGGCCACGAGGCGACTTTTACGAATCGTTCAGGTTTGGGTGATAATGGAGTCGGTGGTACTGGGGTCGAAGGGTTTCTGCTTGACAGAGTACGCGGTTGTCCAGTATCTTGACGATCTTTCCATGTTGGGGCCCTGGTGATGAAATTGCCAAGCGGGCTAAGCGAATACGTAGCCGCCGGAGGTCTTGCCACCGGTGATTGAAACGTAGGGGGCGTGGATGATACCGGCGAGCTTCCAGACAAGGATGATGAGCTGCTGGACGATAAACTACAAGACGCGCTTTGTAGTGCATGTTCAGCTTCTTTGCTGAGTCCTTGGATCCGACTGGTAGCTCGTTGTGTAGAGCGGGGTGGCGTCCCGATCTTGGATGGCGACGATGACGGGGAAGCTGGAGTGTACGGGGATCGTTCCTGTTTACCTGAATTACTCCGTGTCGTGCGTGAACGACTAGGTAAAACCGGGGACGGCGGAGGATCTGCCAAAGCATCCTGAAGCTGTTGCGGCAAAAGTTGTGCGGGGGCCGATGCCGATGGACCAAAGGCCGCTGCAGACGGTAGTACAGCCTGTGGGGGCGCCGGAACTGCTGGCAATGTCGATGGCGATGACGATCATGACGCCTGAGATGATGACGATGCTGCTTGTGATGGCGAAATCGAAGTCACCAGCGGCGATGACGATGATGTCAGCGTGGCGCATCCTGAATAGATTGCACAACGCAGTCCAAAAAGGTACCACCCGTTGAGCCATTACAGTGATGGTGTTTCGACTGGTCACCCGTCAACAAGAAATGACAGTCAAGATGGTCCAAACTTCCTGGCTAGCCGGACTACATGCTCGCACCCACATAGTATAAATATAGAAAGGAGTTGCCAGAAAATCGAAAGCGATGAGCCCAGAGACTATCGCAATATGAAGCAACTGCCACTTGAGAGCAAGCCACATTTCCGAAGTGACAGGCATGGTTTTCCTTTCAAGGTTTAGAGCTGCGTTGAGAAAGACTCTGACGGAGACGTAATGACAAAAATTGCGTAAGAACTCGGGTCCAATCAAAAGCAAGACAAGGTGGTACAGCTTTCTAAGTCCGCGAAGCCCGCAGCGAAAAAGCAAAATGCCAACATCAGCAAAGAAAACAGAAAACTGATCTTAAAAACGTCAGAGCGCTTGCCTTTAAACATGTCCCGTAAGGAAACCAGTGCCATTATAGTTTGCTTGAGGTTGCTTAAGCTATAAAGCGACTTGAAGCGAACTCTGGCACAGAAAAATTCCCAGAGACACCAGTACACAAATATTGTCTTGCAAATATCTGAGCGAAAGGTATCGAACCCCGCTACTTCGTTCCATGTCTTGTAAGTAGCCATTATCAGAGTGGCTAGCTTGGCGATGATTGTTAACCACAGAAACGTGTAGATTGTGGCTGTGTTTAAAATACACGACAAGTACAAAATCCAGACCAGCACAGCTCCCAAGCTGAAACCGAAGATCTCGAACATAGAAACAATTCGGGCGGTGTAGTCGCTGTTAGTTTCGCGGTTGTCCTGCCAGGTGTATATGACATAGCCCAACCAGCAGAGCAACATAGCCAAGCCTAAGTAGCCCCAGGGAATCTGCCTGTACCACGGTATGCTATGAAGGCATTCTATTGATCCAGGGCGGAACGCCTTGGTTGCGGCTACTGCCTTCTGTAGATCCATACTGTTGGCGGAAGCCTTGCCATCCTCTGCCGTGGCGCCGACAGCAGCTTGCAGCTTATGATTGCTTGTATTAGGTGAGCGCCGAATGATTGTGATACTGTTGGTTTGCATATTGCGCTGACTCCATTCCGGGCCAGAAAATGAGAATTCATATTCAGTTCCGAAGGCCTTGTTGAATGAGAGGTCCGTGGTGATGAAGCGGATTTCGCCACGGGACAGGTGCAACTCCAGCATTTCAGCATCCTCCTTGGCAAAGGGTTGCCATTCTAATTCGCCTGGGCGTCGGTACTGCCATACAACCATGTCGGACGACGTCTGTGAAACACATCGCAAGGCAGGATGCGCTCATCGCCATTGGGCAGGTCTCTTGGAATAAACCTTCAAAGACCATGTAATACTATATAGTTGAGTTTGCTTGCATTTTGCCATGTTATAATTTGAAACAACTGACTAAAAGCTTATAAATAAATAATAAAGAAATGAGGAGCAGCTCGAGTTAAATTAAACAAATGAAAGGCAAATAAAGAATCTACTGACTTAAAAAAGTAACACACACACTGACATAACACAAACAGACACACACACACACACACACTCACACAGGGGCACAAACATATACGCACGCCCTCTAGATCTCGATTCGCTATCGACTCATCGTTTTGGGCAAGACAAAAAACAGTGTTTTCAAGCAACTTTGTTTTGTGTGTATACAAGCGTATGATTATGCATACCACAAACGTATACAAAATTAGCATGCATATCTTAAGTATCACGATTTTTGTTTGGCAACTGTTTCTATCACATTAGTGCACGAATAATTATTGAGAAGGCTGCCAACGCAAAAGATTGCGGCGAGCAAGGCGAGCCTGAAGATTGTAAGGGCTTACTGTTGCTGGCGAAGTCCGCCGGATGCTTGTGATACTGTTGGTTTCCATATTGCGCTGAATCCACTCTTCGCCAGACAAAGAGAATTCATATTCAGTTCCGAAGGCCTTGTTGAAGGAGAGATCTGTGGTGATGAAGCTGATTTCGCCACGGGACAGGCGCATCTCCAGCATTGCAGCATCCTCCTTGGCAAAGGGTTGCTATTCTAATTCCTCTTGGCGTCGGTACTCCCACAAAATCATGTCATATATCACTGACATCTGAGCAGCAAACATTTCAGGCAGGTGTGCGACAAGTATCAATGTAAAGAGGAACCTCACCGCGCTCGGGAAACAAACAAGCTAACACGTTAACTTACTAACCAACCAACCACCAACCAAGTTGAACCAACCAACCTCGCAAGCCAAAACAAAAAGATCAAACAAACAGGCGAACAAACAAAATTTTAAACAATCGCAAAATTAACCAAACCAACAGTAGTACAAAATATGTAACGAACAAATAAAGAAACACACAGAAAGTAGCTGCGCACCTCAAGGCTATGCACTTCTATTTTTTGGCAAATTGTTCTTTTTGTTTTATTAGTACGTGTGCGACTGTCACCTAAGATTCAGAGCTCTCGACTCCCTGCTTCCTGAACAGCCACATGTACAGTAATTATAATACATAAATTTGATGATCGATATCAATGATTAATATTTTTCTCCCAGACTCCAGTCTAGCCAGTGGCGCGGCACTGTGGCAGATGAAACAACTGAAACATTCCCCTGGCACCGAAACAAACGCAGCCTCAGAACTTTTGCTTACAGTAGTCAGGTGTTAGCGATCCAAAAAACTCATATTCTTATTATGTATTAATATTAGAATCTAACTCATGATCGCTAAGTGCCTGACACGACTGATGACAAGAAACGAGATTGAGGAAACCACCTGCTTTTTAGAACCACTGCTTGTTAGTAGTTCAAGAAATTTTATCACAAATAGCGGCGCGCGGACCGGCGTGAATATGTAGAACGCTCGAAACTTTACCCCTAGAAAGAGTTGGCTTGTTCGGATCTCCCGACTGGAAAACACACTCGAACACTACAAATAAGATCACGAGCAAAAAAGCCGCTTATTAGTCATGTTCTTGTGTATTTTCCAGTCGGAAGATCACTTCAACCCACCCCTCACTAGAAGAAAACTCTCTACTGAACATATTCATGATCATGCGTTAGAACATGAACTTTTTTGAATCGCTAACCCCCTGATTCCTATAAGCAAAAGTTCTGATGCTGCGTTTGTTTCGGTGCCAGGGAAATGTTTCAGTTGTTTCCTCTGCCACTGGAATCGGGAGTGCATTATCATAATTACATAGTACTGTACAAGTGACAGTTCAGTAAGACTGGAGTCGAGAGATCTGAATCTAATGCGACAGTTGCACACGTCAAATAAAACAAAGAGAAACAATTTGAAAATTACCTCCTGTTCAGTCGGGGATCAGCTCTATCTTAGGAAAAAAACAGTTTTCCTTAGACAGACCGACAGACAGACCGACAGACAGACTGACAGTCAGACCAGACAGACAGACAGACAGACAGCGTCAACATCCACTGTCGCTCGTTTGGGCCAGAAGTCAAGGCTAGCCACATACAAAACCAAGCCAGCTAGTCTCCAGCTTGCACGCCCTTTACGCCTTGACTCATTGCGAGTGAATTGCGTTAGGTGCTGCAGTTTCCTTAAGGGCTGTCTCACTGACTGTCAATTGATCTCACTTGCGCCCATGTTAGTTATGTCTTTACCTTGTCTGGCACTTTCCGCTCTTTCCCTCTAGTTCAGTATCGTCTCCCTTGCCACTGTCTGGCGTTGTGTTTGTTTGTTTTGATTTTTTGTGTTTGTTGCTGCCTCTGTTGTTGTCTTTTTGTTTTGTTTTGTTTTTGTTTCTTTTGTTTCGCTTGTTTGTTTGTTTGTTTTGTTTCCCTTGTTTTTTGTGTTCCTGCTCCTTTTTTGTTTTTTTGCCTTTTTTCTTTCTTTACTGTTTTTGTTTTTTCATTTCTTTCCCTTTTCCTGGTTTTTCTTTACCTCTTTCTTCCTTTCTTTCCTTCTATCTTTTTTTCTCTTTCTTTTCCCTTCCATATTATTCTTTCCAGGAGCTTTCTGTTGAACCTTAGTTCCAGATTTCCTTATGAGCTTGTACTGTTGTTCCTTGGAACCAGAATTCTTTTGAATTAGGCTCTTCCTTTTTTCTATCGTCTCTTTCTCATTAAACCTTGCTTACTGTAAAAAAAAAAAAAAAAAAAAAAATTAAAAAATTAAACCTTGCTTACTGTTTTTAAAAAAATAAATAAATAAAATAATAAAAAAAAAAAACAAGGCCTCGGGTGTAAGTGTACGACGTGAAGTGCAGCAATATCCTTTTTGGGCTGTCTCACTCCGTCAACTGATCACACTTGCGCCCGTTCACGTGTCTGCCTTGCTTCCGTGTTCTTCCTTTCTCACATATTCTGCCTCCCTTGCCTCTCCCTTTCGTTTGTCTTTCTCTTCGATTTCTTTCCTTTTTTGTGTTGTTTTCTTGCTTTCTTGTTTTCTCTGTTATTGTGTTACTCAGTTTAGCTTGCGATTTTCTGCTCTCTTTTTCTCTCTTCTTTTAAGCCAAACAAAAAAAAAAAAAAAAAAAAATTCTAAGTGGTGGAAAAAAATTTCTCGTCGATTTCTTTCCTTTTTGTGTTGTTTTCTTGCTGTCTCTCTTATTGTGTTTCTCAGTTTAGCTTGCGACCTTCCTTTGTCTTCTTATGTTTCTTTTTCTGTTCTCTTTGTCTCTCTTCTTTTAAGCCAAA
>WBZZ01006803.1:2500-5000 GCA_019918135.1 Paulinella micropora | reverse complement strand
GATCGGATTGGCCTCGGTGTTTGATCTTAAAATCAACTTGTGCTTCCAGTTTTTCGAGCACAGGCTCTGGTTTCCAGACAGTTCAAAAGGTTTCGTGTTTCGTCAGGTTCATTGCATAGATAGACGAGATGTTTTGTCTGGGCAGTGTTTCAGCATGTAAGCACGGTTGATTTGGAGTCGTTCGTAGAAGGATACGATAGACTGAAGTTGCAGACCGAATTGGGAGCGCGGGCGGTAGAGGCAAGATATCAGAGCTCTTTTGTAAATATTAGCCCATTTTTTGAGGAAACGGGTTGCAATTTTCTCAAGAGCGCTGGCGAAAGATAGAGAGAGGTCGTAGAGAAGGAATGGCCAAGCAAGCGATTGGACAGCATAGTGCTGGTAGAGCCAGAGATTCATAAAGTCATAGATCGAGCAGCTATCAATGGTTTCCATAGAGAGAGCGAACTTTTTTCTGGATTTCTGCTTGCTGTTCGTTTTCGCTGAGATCACGATAGACAATACATCCAAGGTCTTTAAAGGGCTTATCAGCGATGAAGTCAATTGGGTTGCCACTAATAGTAAGGGCGGGGTCGAAGGGTGGAAACGATATCGGAATTAATCGTTTACGACCCATACGGTCATCGGCTTTAGTCCAATATTTGAAACCAAGGCTTTTGCACTTGGGTGGCTTCGCAGCCATTATTCTGGTCCAAGACAAAAATTTGTCTATCATGTCGATGGACGACTGACAGTGTTTTGCTGATCGACAGTGGAGTTTGAGGTCGTCAGCATAGGCCGCTTTGTGCACAATTAATTCATCTGTTGAGTGCTTGTGTTTGAAGCGGTAGCCGTTAGTTTTGGTCAACGATGATAAGAGGTCAAGCAGTAGATTGAATACTACATTGAAAAGAAGAGGTGAGATACAACATCCTTGAAAGACGCCCACAGTAAAAACGAAGGGTTTTGATGACCATTCTTTCCCTTCGATTGTGGCTAAGAGAAGCTCGTAGTACAAGAAGATAACGCGTGCAAATACAGGGGGCACGTGGTACCACCAGAGAGCGAACTGAATCAGGTTGTGGTTGACACTTCCAAATGCGTTTTTTTAGGTCAATCCATGCTATGACCAGTTTGCGATAGTTTCTTTCGCGTTTCTGATCGTTGCTTTCGTTGCAGCAATGTGTTCGGGGCAACCCGCAACGTTTCGTAGGAAACCTTTTTGCTTTGTTCTGTCGAAATAATTGTTTTGGAGGAAGCTTTCTAGACGTTTCAACCAGAGAGAAAAGAATATTTTTCCTGAGCAGCTTGTGAGAGCAAGTGGACGCTAATTTGATGCTTGAAGTGGATCGCCGTCCTTATAAAGGAGGGAGATGGCAGCTTGTGCCCAGCTATTAGCTACATCAGTTGTCCAACACTTGATGCTGAGCTTGTGCAAGAAAGATAACGCGGTAGGAAGTCTCTCGTACACGAGGTAACTAATTTCATCCCTGCCAGGAGATGCTCCATTGCGCTTAGCAAACAGAAATTTTGCGTTTCTAAGAAAGAGGGTGGTTTGAGGTCAAAGGGGACAGATGGTGGAGGTGGGCGAACCATCTCAGGTAACGGCGCGTAAGTCTGTTCACGCTTTACGTCTGATAGAGACTTGGAAAATAGCTGTCGCAGGCTTCTTTAGAAAGGGAGTCAGTTGTTTGGGTTGGAGGGGGGTGAAACAAATTTTCAGCAAACTTATGAGGGTCAGCACGGAAGCCCTTATTTGCTTGTCTTTGAGAAGAGTTGAACATTGCTTCCTTTAGACGACGACGGAGACGGTTACCAGTCTTCAACAATACTCGCCAAGTTTTCAGCAGGGTCTTTGCAACATCAGTTGGGATTGTACCAGTTTGCTTGAGATGTCGCAGGTGTTTCTTTTGGGCAAGTTTTTGCTGTCGGTTCTCCAGAAGTTCTGTTTGGAGTCGGATAACTTGACGGTTTTTGTGTTCATTAGTTTGGTTTTGTTTCTTTGTTTGTGCAACCCGTTGTGAGATGAAGTCGTAGAGATATCTTTCGAATTTCATGACTACTTCATCGCATGACAGGCGTTTGATGAGAGAGGAAGGGAGGATGAGAGGGAGGGCAGATTGAAGTTCTTCTTCAATGACTTTCCATTCGCTTAGTGTTGATGGCAATACCAAGCGTTTTCTTCTTTCGATCTGTACTCTGCACTATTGAGACTCCTCTCAAAAAACACATCGAGAGTCATAGCAAGCGCCCCCCACAGAATTTAAATCCATTTTCGTGAAAGAAGGTGAACAGAAACCTAAGGGGCGATTTTCTCATCGTCCATCCCTTCTTGACGCCGCAAACGATTGGCAGCTCCAAACTCAACACACTGGCTCCGAGCAAGCCTTTCCTGTCCACATCTGTGTCGCCCTGATATTGTGATTTGGTCACCGTCTGCCAAAAGATGCATACTGATCGAACGCACGAGCTTACAAGACCAACCGATACAGTGAGCTTAAAACTCAAATCGAGGACAACG
>WBZZ01006802.1:0-22817 GCA_019918135.1 Paulinella micropora | reverse complement strand
ACCTTCTTTGTTGATGAATCATGAACAAACCGGCCGTTTGGCGCGGTGGCAAGCTTTCTTGTCATGTTTCAATTTCACGATGGTCTACTTACCGGGAAAGCGAAACGTAGTCGCTGATAGCCTTTCCAGGCTAGAGTTTCAGTCGGAGGTGTCGGCTCTCGTATCATCAGTGGAGATGATGGACCTGTCCACGGACAAGGTATACGAGGTGAGCCACATAGAGGCGATGCAGATGGCAAGAGGCGTTCGTTATGACCGCACGGGTCTACGATATAGTCCTCAAGGCCCGGAGCATGGCATATGCTGTGAGGCGCATGTTCTCGAAGACGCTGAGTGGTCTTATGAGACATACGAGAACGCGAAGGCGAATATAAAAGAAGAGGAGGAGGCGACTGAGGTCTGTACTGAACCTCCACAGGAAAATCAAAGCGAGCTTGATGAAGACCCGGAAAGGGTAGGAGTAAGGTTGGAGGACGGTACTATTCATATCGCCTCGCCTACCGCGTGGAGGCAGCAACAGGCGACGGATCCGGAGTTCAAGGAGCTCATAACGTTATACAAGAACCCTAATGAGCTTAAAAAGACTCCACAGATCAAAGATCAGATGAAGGAGATGGCGTGGAGAGATGGGCTATTGTGGTACAAGGGCCAGCATGGCAAATTTGCATCACAGCCTGACAAATGGACTCTCTGGGTACCAGAGAAGTTGAGGCGCTTTATATATGTCGCAGCCCATAACTGCCCCTTACTGGCACATCCGGGTCGACAAAGAACTCATTGGTTCATAGCGAGGCGATTTTGGTGGAAAGGGATGAAGGAGGAGATAGACAGGGAAGTGGACGCATGCATCCCATGCAAAACCACAAAGACACCGCTGAAGGCGAACTTTGGCCTGATCGGTACATTCCCGTTACACGCCGGGATGTTTGAATTTTTACACATCGATCATGTGGGACCTTTCCCCGAAATGGCAGAAGGGTACAGATACCTTCTTACCGCAATAGATCGAGCCACCAATTATGTCTGGGTTGTTCCTGTTAAGGACGCTACAGGCAAGACAACTGCGGAGGCTCTGATCGATAGGATCGTCTCGCAGATCGGAGTGCCTAGAAAGATATGTTCTGATCGAGGTTCTGACTTTAATAATGAAGTCATCGACAGACTATCTAAGTACTACGGGATGAAATGGCAATATGTTACTGCCTATAACCCGAGAGCGAATGGCAAGATCGAGCGGGTACATAGACCTCTCAAAGCATCGCTTAAGATGTACTGTATGAAGAAGGAGAATCAGAGAGCCTGGGTGGAGGCAGCACCTTCATTTGCCTTTGCAATGAACTGTCTACCCTCATCGGCATTAGGAGGAGCCAGGAGCTCAGTCTCGCCATATCAATTGGTTTACGGCCGAGAGCCTAATATCCCAACCTCACTTCTGCATCCAAAAGACACTTGGGCAGATGAGGATGAGTTGTTCGGGATGAGACTAAGAGCGAAGATGGAGGCGGAACAAATAGTTGCGGCGCACAGGGAGGCGGAGCGCAGAAAGACTGACGCACAAGGAGTGCGACAAGCGCACTTAGATCAAGTCCGTTTCCAGGTTGGGGATATTGTACTCTTGTACCATCAAGTCCCTAAGGGGGTTAGCTCTAAGCTGTTTACCCACTGGAAAGGACCATACCAGATCATGGAACAGATGGGACCTCTGAATTATAAGATCAGGGGTAGAGGGAAGGTGCAGATTGTGAATGTTTGAAGGCTGATCAAATATGACCCCTTCTTACTTGAGGATGAATCCGTTGAGGAGGCGTTGAAACGGATGAAGGAGGACTTCCAAGAGGTACCGCCTATACAGAAGGAGGATACCTTAGAGGAGGAGAATGCCTATCGGGCACCGGTCACGGAGAAGGAGGAGACCGAGAAGGAGAGTAAGGAAGACTCAAACCGCAAAAGCGCGGCGGGGACTCAGTCTAAAGCCCCCATAGTCCGCGGCGGTACGAAGGAGAAGTTCACGGAGGCGCAGAGGAGAGCGCAAAACGATCTCATCTTCGACCAACCGAGGAAGGTGGCAAGGTCGACGCGAGCGACGGATGTCCATGGAGGAGGAGGGGAGAAGGACACTAACCCAAACGCGGGTAATGTGGACATTCGACATGTGCGATGGAAGGAAGGAGAGGCGATTGCGGCCATCAAGTGGGTCCGAGACGCTTTTTATCTGTTGAGACCGGCAGAATCTCATGTTGCCGATGACACTCTCTCAGATCTTTATCTCATGCGAGCTGTGGCGGTCCCGCAGACTACACGGGCAGCACGGACATCGAAGAGATCCTTAGCAGCAAAAACGATACAACCGGTACTCCATTTTTGGAGAAGCATGGACCCTGTTGAGGATCCAAAAGCTAGACAATATTTACCGGTGTACAAAGACGCGAAAAATCTCGAGACATGGGATGATACTATTACCCTTCGAGACAAAGACCACACTGCGTGGACTATTCAGTCACTGCCTAGAGGAGTGCTTGACATTCCTTTTGACTTATCTTTGGGCGCCATCCCTAACAAAATATGGGACATTCTGGAGGAGTCGAAGTTTGACTTGACTTTTGTTGGCGGCCCGCCACCTGGCAAAGGGGTTCGCGCAAGGCGACGAAGGCAGTAAGTGACATTTTTTTCTATTATCACGCGTCGGACATTGAAAGCTGCATGTGGATTAATCTCATAGTGCCCATGTCAGATCATGTCTTATTAAAATGTTTTTATACCATTGTTGTTACTTGGCATTTTTATCGCAACATATGAGTGCGAGGGTCAATCGGCAAATGGATACGACACCGTATAAGGGGATCGCTTGTGAGTTTAGCGATGGTGTTCCTGGTACGACCCTGCTTCAAGTATCCAGGGTGATGTTCTCAAAAAATGTTCTCATAGTAGACATATTAAATTTTTTTCTTTGGATATACTTAATATCGTCATACCAGCACGGTCCGTCTCTACTTGTGTCGGCATATCGCATGGTCGGGCTCACTCACCCCGGCTTTGGATATAGTTATTAGGTCTGGCCCCCTAGTACTATATTAAGGTAACCGATTGAATACAAGGGTATGTTATTAAAAGACAATGTATTTACTGATCGGAAGTGTTTTTGGAGAAGGAGAAAAATTATAACGCTGCTTTTATTGCAATAGTAATACTATTTGTTCTTGACATACTGCCTCAGAATTAAGTTACGGGGGGGACAACAAGTGTGGAAGGAGGAGTTTTTATTTACAAAAACGAGGCTGGAGATTTATAGTTGACTCGTGTCTGGCGTATGCGTTTTATATATCCACTGCACCGTCTATCCGTGGGTTAATGCACTTAGTTGCGACACCCCGTAGCGTTTGTGCAGAAAAGAAATCAGCAATTATATGACGAAAATATTGCATATTTCCGTCAAAAAAAACGGGAAGGGGTACTGTAGGCATCACCCCCCGGATAGCCGGTAAAAAGTACCCTTTTTCTGGTGTCAGGTGCACCTAGTTTTTTCCCATTATTTTCAATATCGTTTGGCCGGATTTGATCTAATGCCATTTTAACCTTGGTCTGTTGCCGTTTTCTTTTCGGCTTCACTGAGCTAATATAACGAGACATCATTCTCTTTTGGGGATTTGTGTCTACCGACTTTTTATTGAGCTATCTTCGGGGATTGTAACAGGGGTGTCATTAGAGCATATCGTCAATTCTTCGTACTCCCCTCACGGGTGAGACGATGGAGGCGCATGTGCAGATTTGCATCAGCCATTGACAGAGAAGCACTATTATTATTATTAGGTATTATTAGGTAGTAATAGTAGTAGTAGTAGGTCACCTTACTTTCATTTCATAACAGATTATTTTAATATTCTTAATAAATTTTTATCATATATTTTTGTTTTTATTTGTTTATATTTTATTTTATTTTATTTTATTTTGTTTTATTTTAATATTCTAATACTTTAATAATGTAATATTTTTACTATTTTTAATAATTTGAGAAGCAGGTCACCATCTAATTAAATCAATAGCTCTTGAGCTAACGATTTGTATGGATGACCAGAGGTTAAAATTAACTTCATTCAATCGAAAGCCTAGGCCTAGTAGAAGTAGTAGTAGAAGTAGTAGTAGTAGCAACAATAGTAGTAGTAGTAGTAGTAGTAGTAGTAGTAGTAGTAGTAGTAGTAGTAGTAATTCAATTTTTTTTATTATTCTTAATAATTTGAGAAGTAGGTCACCATCTACTTAAATCAATAGCTCTTGAGCTAACGATTTGTATGGATGATCAGAAGTTAAATTTAACTTCATTAAATCGAAGGCCTAGGCCTAGTAGTAGTAGTAGTAGTAGTAGTAGTAGTAGTAGTAGTAGTAGTAGTAGTAGTAGTAGTAGTGTAGTAGTAGTAGGTAGTAGTAGTAGGTAGTAGTAGTAGGTAGTAGTAGTAGGTAGTAGTAGTAGGTAGTAGTGGTAGTAGTAGTAGTAGTAGTAGTAGTAGTAGTAGTAGTAGTAGTAGTAGTAGCAGCAGCAGCAGCAGCAGCAGCAGTAGTAGTAGTAGTAGTAGTAGTAGTAGTAGTAGTAGTAGTACCTAGTTAAATCAAAAAAGCATCGTGTTTTGCGATTTGTGTAATACGTTCTGCTCTCCACTCTTATGTTGAAGCTGTAATTCGGGTTAAAACATAAATTTAACGAGGTTATGATTGCAAACACTGCATCATTATCGGGTTATTTTTATCGTTTTCCCCGTTGGCTGAATAAGAAAAAACAGTTACCCTTATAGCCTAGCCTAGCCTAGCCTAGCCTAGTAGTAGTAGTAGTAGTAGTAGTAGTAGTAGTAGTAGTAGTGTAGTAGTAGTAGTAGTGGAAGTAGTAGTAGTAGTAGTTAGTAGTAGTAGAAGTAGTAGTAGTAGTAGTAGTAGTAGTAGTAGTAGCAGTAGTAGTAGTAGTAGTAGTAGTAGTAGTAGTAGTAGTAGTAGTAGTAGTAGTTCACGGGAAATTATTCAAGAAGCATCATGTCCTCCCAGAAGAGAGCAAAACCATCAAGAGCAAACACCTCAGACAATCCCAACAACAACAACATACCAGCGAAACATGCTCGAATTGAATCCACCGAAAAGATTTTCGGAAATCTCAGCAAAACAACGGAGGAAACTGAAAAACAAGACGGCAACGGAAACGCGCCAAAAACGATGGAAGAAAAAATGGATGAAATGCTGAAAAAAATGCATGACATGACCATGAAGCTGCTGCAATGTGAGGCAAAAGTTGAAAGCCTAACGAGAGAACTCAAAGAGGAACGAGATCGAAACAGGTTTTCCTCCAACAACAAGCACCACCTCACACATGAGCAGACCCCAGTCCATGCAATCTTCCAGTGCATCCTCATCACACAGCAACAACAACAACACACTTCAAGGCAGTTGGAAACAACCCTTTAATCTCGCAAACAGCAATTTGCATGAAAGTTTCCCGTTACATAAAAGGGAAGAACCACCGGCAGTACTCCCAAACAACGAATCTTTGGACACCGCGATAATCACCGGAATTCCATATGATTCCAAAGAAACTCAAAAACAAACTCAGAAAATAGTAACAGCTTTAATGAAAGCGAAAGGTATGGACTGTAAGGATGGTGACATATTACTTTGCAAAAGAATGATCTCGGACCATGCAGCAAAGATGTACAACCCTGAAACAGCAAAAACCACGCCTGCGATAAAAGTCCGGTTTGCAAGTAATCAGCTGAAGAAAAATTTCGTCCGGTGCGATAAATCTTCGCATCCCTAGCACAAGCAAATCTCGCAAATCACGCCACGCTGGCAGAATTACACTGGTAAAGATTACCACATCATGTGTAAAAAGAGCTTGTCACCTGAAACACGCAAACTCCTTGACCACACAAAGCAACTCATGAAGGACTACCCAAATTTCGTGGCAGCAGTGTGGACCACAGATGGTGAGATATATCTACGCCCACGAGAGAGTGAGAACATATTTAAGATCCAACGCTTGACTAATATTCGGTACTTGAAGAACCACTTCAAAACTGTGAATCAGACCACTCATATCCCCAAGGACCAACAGGTCAGGAAATGCAACCATGTCTAGTTCCAGTTCGACGTTCCCTGCCAGTGAGGCACCGCAGTAAGCCATGAGCTCCTTATTACAGCCCAACCCCCTACCCCTGGAACACCTACCAGAACAAACTCAACCCAATTGCAATAATGCACCATCACACCCACCAGCACAAATCATACACCCACACCTCACATCTCTTCCCCCCAAGGTAAACAAACACTTCTCTATATATCATACGAATATCCGTGGTATAACAGGAAGCCACCAAACCCTACTTAACCATCTATCCAACCCTGACTGCACTCACTTCATCCCAGACATTATATCACTTACGGAATCAAAAATAACACCAGGTACACCACACACTCACTTCCCAATCCCAACATACACATCCTATCATACCACAGATGTGTCGGTCTACTATAAAAACGATATGCACATCACAATCTCTGAATCTAAAATCTCAAAAGCCTCTGGCGTAATCATGCAGATACACAGCACAGAACATAAAAATAATCCAATCCACACCATATTCCATATCTACAAAAGACCACTCTCACAATCCTACGACTGCACTTTCTTCCAAGAGCTCCAAAACTACATGCAAGGTATCCTCTCTGCCTCCCCACACACCAGCATCACGATTGTTGGTGACCTTAACCTTGATCTCTTGCGCCCTACAAAACAGGTATGTGACTTCCTTGCAATCAACAACCTCTTCACCACAATCAAAAATCCCACCCGCAAAGCAAAGAGCCATACATTGCTTGATGTTATCTTAACGACACTCACCTGCGATATCACATCTGATGTCTTACCTACATGCATCTCTGATCACCACCCCATCTATGCTATCTTTCACACCCCAATCACACATAAGAAAAATAATAATAAAATCCTAAGCAATAAGAAATATGAAGACAAGAAGGAAATAATAACAGAAGAAATAATTTATGAACTTAAGCAAGTTCTTGACCCAGAACTAAATAACGATACTCCTAATAATTATATAAATAAAATACATACAGCTATTAAGACAGTGGTAGAAAAGTATGAAAAGCGTGTAAAGAAACGAAAATGGAAACCATGGTGCAATAATGAAATTAGAGTTATGATTAAGAAACAAGAGAACTGTATGAAATAAAAATAGCATGCCCAGTTAAAAGTAATAGAACTAAGTATAATAAGCATAGAAATAAAACTAATAGAGAGATTAAGAAAGCTAAGAAAGCATACATGACTACCTTAATGGAAAAACTAAGTCACGATCCAAAAAAAACGTATGAATGCGTTGAGAAAGCTGATCCCACAGACACAAGGTCTGCAGACCTCGCCCACCTAACTCCGCGTAGATGATAAGGTAATCACCGACCCCAAAGGTATTGCTAATGCACTCAACAGACACTACACGACGGTCGGCTCCAAGGTCAGTGCCCAAATCCCCCAAGAACATAAAGTCAGAGAAGAGGAAATAGACCTAACACAGAGAAAACTGCCTCCCTTTACACTCAAACGCATTTTGCAGGATGATGTAGTCAATACACTGAAAGCAATTAACAGAAACAAAGCAGAAGATATAAACAAAATAAAACCAGCCATCATGCAAGACCTTACAAAGTACATTGCCCCGATATTAACAACGCTCTTTAATAAAGCTATAGAACATAACCAATACCCTGATGCACTAAAAATAACTAAAGTTATTGAAATATATAAAGCTAAAGATAGAACGCTGCCTGAGAATTACAGACCTATCTCGCTACTGCCGATTATTGCTAAGGTCTTTGACACTATACTCAACAAGCAACTGATGGCCCACCTTACCAGGTACGACATCCTCTCCCGAACTCAATACGCCTTCCGACCACACTCGAACACAACAATCACTACACAAACCATCTAAAATCACAATCCAAAACCTCAAAGGCCCAGGAAGGTATGTACTTGCTCTATTTATTGACCTATCGAAAGCCTATGACACTATAGATCATGAAACACTCATCCATAAACTACGAAATAATATAAATTTTAGCGATAACACCACTACCTTTTTTAAATCATACCTCACAAAACGATACCAAACAGTATTTACCCAATATGCTCGTTCTTATCCACGCAAGATCACACATGGGATCCCGCAAGGTAGCACACTCTCAACAACGCTCTTCATTCTATACATCAATGATATTATACTTTCACTAACACACGGGACAGTCTTTGCATACGCAGATGACACCACACTTATCATTGCTGCTAAGAATAAAGAACAACTCCAAGAGCAAGCACAAACTGATACAACGAACCTTGTCCACTATTTCTACAGACATAACTTAGTACCCAACCCCACCAAAACCACCTACACTATCTTCCACAAGCATGAACAGAAGGTGCAGCTCGACTTGACTATCGACGGCAAAAGGCTCCAACAAGAACGAAAGGTAAAAGTATTAGGTACAATCATCCAAAGCAACCTGTCCTTCCGTGAACATATACAATCTATTATATTCCGCCTTCAACCATTCGTCCAAATGTTTCGTTATGTGAACAGCCTACTTCCCACTCACATCCTCCTCCAACTTTACTATGCACATGTATACCCCCTACTTATGTATGGTATCTCTATATGGGGATCTGATGACTACAACACCATTATACATCCACTCATTATCATCCAAAAACGTATAGTCCGTCTGATATGTCTCAAATCATGGAGAACACCTACCAAGCCTCTTTTTGCCAAACTACGCTTACTCAACATACTTAACATGTATAAATATAGCGTATGCATGGATGCACACTCCCTTATTTACCCAGCCTTCAAGGCTTTCCTTCCCCTTCACTACAACAATATCCGACCAATCACAGCTGTTCATAACTACAACACTAGGCGGTCATCAAAGAAACACATGTACAACGACTCAACGACGGGTCAATACAGCAGAGCAGCACAAGCACAATGGGATAAGCTGCCAGAGCACCTAAGAGATATCTCATACAAAGCAGAATTCAAAAAGGAACTCAAAGCATATCTCTTAAGGATGCAAGAATCCTGACACTGCCTACGGGCCTAAAGAGGGCGATGGACACCTCATCATCAGATGATACCTGAGTGTGGGACAAGTTCAGCGTTG
Organism: Paulinella micropora; assembly: GCA_019918135.1. NCBI lineage: Eukaryota > Cercozoa > Imbricatea > Euglyphida > Paulinellidae > Paulinella > Paulinella micropora. Next base: position 13,604 of record WBZZ01006802.1, on the reverse strand, counting down.
ATCACATCCTAAGCCGGAGTGTGGTTGGCCAAACCCCCTTGGGGAGTCACCTCGTGTCTACCAGCTTTTGCGAGTGCCACCGTTATATATAGTACTGAGTGAGAATATAACACTTTCAACATATATATATATATGAATATATATATATATATATATATGTATACATATATATAGTACTGAGTGAGAATATAACTCTTTCAACATATATATACATATATATATATTATATTGTATTATATTATATTATATTATATTATAATATATTATATTATATTATTATATATATTTCCGTTTTTTTTTCTTTTTCTTTTTCTCGTTCCTCACTGAACTAGAACTTTACTTTGACTTCATAAAAGATTAATCTAATATATATATATATATATATATATATATATATATATAAATATATATATATATGTATACATATATATATATATATATATATTTGTTAATTCCATATATATTTATTATTATTGTTATTACTATTTTATTATTATTATTATTATTATTATTATTATTATTATTATTATTATTATTATTATTATTATTATTATTATTATTATTATTATTATTATTATTATTATTATTATTATTATTATTATTATTATTATTATTATTATTATTATTATTATTTTATTTTAATATTTTTAATCTAAGTCATTTTATTTTAATACTTTAATTTTTTTAATAATTTCTCATTATCTTTAATAACTTGAGACGTAGGTCACCATCTAGTTAAATCAATAGCTCTTGAGCTAACGATTTGTATGGATGGACCAGAGGTTAAATTGTTAACTTCATTAAACCGAAGGCCTAGACCTAGTAGTAGTAGTAGTAGTGGTAGTAATAGTAGTAGTCGTCAGACAGAGATCTAGACAGTCAAGACAGTCAGACAGGCAGACAGACAGTCAGACGGCCAGACGGCCAGACAGACAGCCAGGCAGCCAGCCAGCCAGCCAGACAGGCCAGCCAGACAGGCAGACAGGCAGACAGCCAGCCAGACAGCCAGACAGACAGACAGACAACATGTCATACAAGAGTCTCATAACTACTATAGGTATTACTATAGCACAGTTATCTTTTATATAAAATAAGGCTATTTTCATATAAATTCGTCTTACTATTAATTTCAATAAAAATATACATAATTTTATCCAAATTCAATATAGCAATCATTAAGCCTTAAATAGTCCATATTTGAATTTCTCTCAAACTCTAAAAAAAAGATAACTCATCTATCTTTTTTCAAATCAACACGAAGAGACATCAAAACCTGTTTCTTAGTTTTTACTGCTGTGCTAGACTTAGTTATCTTTTTTGAAAAAATGAAAGTCCTCTCCTGTTGCGAGTTTGATTAATTTCCATTTAAATATAATAAAAAATATATTATATATAATATAAAATGGGAAGACATCCGACATATACTGCAGAGGAGGCAAGGGCAAAACACGCTGAACGTATGAGAGTATCAAAGAAGAAATAAAGAGAAAGCACTTATGAGAGCAAAAGAATATTATCAAAAAACAAGGCAGACATATTGAGAAAATCTAAAGAGAAAAGAGAAAAAACCAAGGCGGACCTTATTAGACTCCAGAATATCGTCGGGGAAAATTGAGACCTGAAAAAAATTGAATTTCATATTAAAGATAAGATAATATTTTATATATATATATATATATATATTATATATAAAACAAAAATATTTTTTGGAAAAAATATATTCCAATAAATATATGGCAAACACCATCGACTATGGCGGACACACATGGAACTTGGACAAGTTGGCGGAAGCAAAAATAACATATCAGATAAGGCAAAACAAGTTATATGTTAAAAAGCCGAACGGAACTAGGTTTTATGATATAACAACGACAAGGGGAGCACTATCGGACCCTGAAAGGTTTTATTCTGAACCTGAGCGAAAACAAAGGGAACGAAAATATGTTGAGCCACAAGTAATAGAGTTCAATGGATATAAACTAATAAGAAAAGACACTGAACACAAACTACCTGTGGGGCAATCTGTATATTCAATTAAGTTAAGTAAATCAATGACGCAAAAAATGAAAAAGTTTCCATTAGAGGGCATCATCGGTATGATTGGATCTATAATTGAAGACTTTAAAACACTTTACAAAGACAATGACTCAATACAAATACGTATTAGTGCTATTCCTTCAACTTGGAATGTACAAAACCAAAAATTAATAAAAGTAAAAGATTTCAATTTAGAAGATATACTGACTAGATTAGAATCTATACTTCAATCAAACGACGAAAACTATATGGATGAGGAAGGGGCAACTATGGAATTGATTGATTTCAATTTTGTGGGTGTGAGAATGCCTGAAGGAGGAGCAAGATTGAAAGCAATAACTGAAAAAGACTTGTATAAAAAGAAAGGTATAATAACAATAAGAAATGAAGACAACATATGTTTGGCAAGGGCAATAGTTGTAGCAAAAGCAAAGATAGAAAAGCATCCAAAGTATTCACAAATCAAGGACGGACGTAGAATTCAAGATGAACTAGCAAAAGAACTGCACGAGGAGGCTGGTGTCATGAAAGATTTGTGCGGGCTTTCTGAAATTAGTGAGTTTGCTAAACACATAGGCTACAACATTGTTATTGTGGAATTTCCAAACAAAATTATCTATAAGACTGAGATGAAGGACAAAAAGAACATATACATACTAAAAACCATGAACCATTACGACACCATAACAAGTATGAAAGCATTCTTGTCAAAGCAAAACTTTTGCGAGAAATGTATGAAGGGATACGAACAAAATCATGCATGTGAATTCAAATGTAATATATGTCAAACCGAAGGATGTAAAGGATATGACAATATTTTGAAATGGAAAACGTGCAATGAGTGTAATAGAAAGTTTCCGAATGATGAATGTTTCAATAATCATAAACAAAATAAGTTATGCGACACAAAGAAAAAATGTATCACTTGTGCTAAGACTTACAAAGGAGAACATAAATGTGGATATGAAAAATGTAGGAACTGCAAAGAACCACAACCTCTATCACACCAATGTGAGTTAAAGAAAAAAGTGATACATGAACCATCAACCAAATATGTATTCTTTGATTTTGAAGCAAATCAAGAGACAGGAACACATATTATCAATCATTCTGAAAGTCAATATTTCGACGACAGCACACCAATCATTCATAAAAACATTGAACAATTCTGCGAGTGGTCATTGGGTGTAAAACATAAGGGTTATACATTCATAGCACATAATGCACGGGGATATGATTGTCAATTTGTATTGAAATGGTTGATTGAAAAAGGCATAACTCCATTTGTGATATATGAAGGTGGTAAAATAATGATGATGTCTATGGGTAATGGGAAAGAACAGATTAGATTTATAGATAGTTTATCATTTCTAACTATGCCTCTATCTGACTTTCCTGACACATTCGGACTTACTGAATTGAAAAAAGGATACTTTCCTCACTTCTTTAATAAAACAGACAATCAAACATACATAGGCAAAATACCAGACATGGACGATTACGGATATAACTCATTCTCAAAGAATAAAAGAGATGATTTCATAAAACGGTATGGGGAGCAAAAAGACAAAGTATTTGATTTCAATAAAGAAATGATTGAATATTGTCATAGTGATGTAGATATACTAAGACGGGGGTGTATAGAGTTTAGGGAACAATTTATGGAGTTCGGAATTGATCCATTTCAATACACAACTATCGCCTCTACATGCATGGCACTATTCAAAGCAAACTACATGCCTGAGGACAGCATAGCAGTTATACAGACAAACAGAACAGACAAAGCAAAAACAAGTCGTATGTGTGTGGAGTGGTTAGCATACAGAGAAAAAAAGGACAATGCTAAAATTCAACATGGTCTAAATGGTAAAGAAAAAATACTAAACTTACCCAAAGGTGTTAAAACCTACTTACACGGATATGACGAAAAGACAAAAACGGCATATGAGTTCCATGGTTGTTATTGGCACGGGTGTCCTGAGTGTTTCAATGGAAATGAACTAAACAGAGAAAGGTCTGTGAATAAAACATTTGGACAACTATACAAAGAAACTAAACTACGCGAAACTTTAATCAAGCAACATCCGGAAGTTAGTCAATTAATAACAATATGGGGGTGTCAATGGAACAGGTGCCATGCAATGCATGCGATGCCAATCCGATGCGGTACATGCGTACATACGTATGTTTGTATGTTTTAAAATACGCTTTTATATTATAATATGTATTGCTGATGACAGAATAGAGCCTGCCGTATGTATGTATTTATAATAACTATTATATACTGATATGTATTGATGTATTCCAGGAGTATGGATACGAACAAAGGAAGAATTCAAAGGAGAAATAGAAGAGACATTAATTGAGCAAGAAGCAATCAATCCACGACATGCAATGTTTGGTGGAAGGACGAATGCTCTATCTCTATACTGGAAATCTATGAGTGAATATCAGTATGCAAAGTATATAGATGTGTGCTCTCTCTATCCCACTGTCATGTACTATGACCCCTATCCTGTGAAACATCACCAAACAATAAGAGGAAAAGATGCCTATGATATGTTGAATGATAAAACAGCATTTGGTGTAGCAAAAATAAAAATACTTCCGCCTAGAGGACTAATTCATCCTGTTCTACCATGTCAAGATAGAGGAAAGATGATGTATTATCTAGTAATAAATGTGGAAAGGAAGGATTACAAGACAAATGCCAACACACAGACGAAGAGAGAACACTTACAGGCACATGGGCAACACCACTTATTTACAAAGCCATACAAAAAGGCTACAGACCGATCAAAACTTATGAGTTATGGTATTGGAATGAACAGACAACAGAACTATTCAAAGAATACATTAAGACCTTTCTAAGAGTGAAACAGGAATCAAGTGGCTATCCATCAAATGTCATAACTGAAGAAGACAAAGACAATTACATTAAGGACTATGAAGAAAAAATGAAAATCAAATTGGACAAAAGCAAGATTGAAAAGAATGAAGGAAGAAGGGCAGTAGCGAAACTATGTCTTAACTCACTATGGGGAAAATTTGGACAACAAAACAACAAGACACAAACAAAAATCATAAGGAGTGAAGCCGAACTATTCAAAATACTAAATGACAAGAAGATAAATGAAGTATCTATCAATATGATAAACAAAGAATGCCTAGAACTATCTTACAACCTACACCCTGAAAAAGTATCTGACCCCTACAATACAAATATCTGTGTAGCACTATTTACAACAGCACATGCGCAAATGAGATTGTATGATATGATGGACAGATTAGGTAATAGAGTGTTATATCACGACACAGACAGCGTAATTTATTCCGTAGATGAGAAAGAAGGACAGACAACAATACCGACTGGTGATTTATTGGGACAATGGACAGACGAATTGATAAACAAAAAGACGAAGGTAAGCAGAAAGATAACCACATTTATTGGAGCAGGACCTAAATCATACGGCTACATACTAAATGATGGAACAACCAAAATGAAATTAAAAGGATTTTCAATGAATTACGAGACTTGTAAAAAATTGAACTTGGTTAATATGTTTAGTATCATAAGCAATGGATTGAAAGTACAAGACACTGAACTATCTAAAAAGGCATATGAAGAATTAGAAGACCTACTAGAAACAAAAGGAGAAAAGTGTATAGCAAAGAATGTAGCAGAGGCTGGAAATGTAATCATACACACCAACAGCAAAATAACAAGAAACAAAAAGACAAAAACAATTACGTCAGAGCATTTACAAAAGATATTTTCATTTACTTACACTAAAAGAGTAATTCAACCTCTAAAAGAAAACCAGATCACGACATTACCATACGGATACTAAGCAAAAAAAAAAGAAAAAAGGAATTTACAAAAAAGAGAAAAAAAAGGATGGCAGGAATGGGTCAAGAGTAAGCAGTGGGAGTTGAACCGCCGACAATGACGAACAACACCACCAACTTACTAATTACACCAACCATCACCATACCAAGAGCAGGAGCATAAAAAACACTTTTTTGTGTCGGTGCTTGCTTTGGTTTCGGTTTTTTTCCTAAGTCAATGCGCAATGTTATCACATGTTTTTTTATCAGAGAATGCGAAAACAAAAAATCATATTTTTCGTTTTCGCACTTTTGGCCTACTTTCTATCTTGACAAGATTCCATTTGTACAGAATGAGTGATTATATTGATGAGGAGGCAAAAGAAAATTCAAGCGATGATGATGTTGAAAGAGAAGAATATAATTGGTTTGAATATTATTCAGACAAAAGAAAGAACAAAATTATTTCCGACAAAATAGCATTGGAGACAAAGAAAAAAAACTTGTCAAAAAAGATAAGACAAATTAAACTTGAACTTGACGAGGTAGAACGAAGACTCGAAGCTGTCGAACAAAGAGACAATGAAATACAAGAGGAAAGAAAGCAATTAGAAAATGCAAGGAAAATTAAAAGGCAGAGAATTAGAAAGGAAAAAGAGACCAAAAAAGAAATAGCATTTTTGGAAAGATGGTTAGAAAAAAATAAATTTCCAATGTCCCGTCAAGAGGAAAATTACGCAAGAAATTTGATTGGTGGCGGGAAAACATTTGAGGAAGTTATTGTAAAGTATAAATTGTATATTGAAGGAGTAAGGTAGGTTGTGTGATCTGTGCTGTCTGCCTACCCGCTCACTTCTCATCAATGAACATGACACACATTTCACTACAACATAAAAGCACACTTATTACTAGGCTACAAAAAAAATTATTTTATTTACGAAATTATTTATTTTACAAAATTGTCAAAAAAACGGCTTCAAGGCACTGCCCACACATGTTTTTTGTGCTTTTTTGGTGTGGGGCAGGCACCATGCCTCCTAAGAAGAAGCCGACTGCTGAGCCAACCGCAGAGCCAACCCCTGAGCCGACCTCTGAGCCTACCACTCCCGACGAGAAACGTCCACTCCATGAAGACGAAGAGGAGGATGTTTCGAGTGCTCTTAGCGCGATACAACTATACGAAGCCCAAGTGCTGTCTCCACTAAAGTATCGCGAAGAAAGTAAGTGCTTCGTAGAGTTCGTTGCTGATAACAAGAAACCAGATATTGTTTTCACTAAGCCGGGGAATAACAGAGTCGAGGCGAAATTCATGAAGAGTCCTGGAGAGGCTAAAGTTTATTTTGTCACAATCGATTCAAAGAATGTTATCAGAGTATTTCATTCTTGGCCTGCGGTGAAGGGGTACTACATACACACAAAGGTCCCTGTGTATTCCAAGTTTGCAGACTATCACTCAAAGAAATAATAATACTACAAGTCCATTATTTCTTTTTTCTTCCTTAATCTGGAAGAAGTTCTTATGTTGGCGGAGTCTATCTCCTCTCTTTCAAGTAAATGCTTTGTTTGCTTTTGTTTAGTTAGTTGTTTCAGTTCTTTATTAATATCTTTCTCTTCCGGATCGTCGGTAGCGTCAGTCTTTAATAAATGTCTAGGTGGTACAACATCATCATTTGTTAATACAATCCGATATCCCTTACGGGCTTTGACAGTGTAGATTTGCTTGCTCCATGTCTTTCCTCCCTTTTCTAAAATATGTTTCTTGTTCAACTTTCTAACTCTGTCTCCTTCTTTGAAACTAAATAAATATTTATCAACATAGCATTCTCTTTAAACACATCAATTGGTGTCGCCTTAATCGCTGAATGTTCTTTCTTGTTATAATAATAAACAACATCTTCAATATAACTTATCCAATCAAAATTACGATTAAAAGCCCATAATATGTGTAATCTTTCTCTAAGTGTTCTAACAAATCTATCAACAATACCTAACGAATTATGATCACCTACTTCAACCATAAATTGTTCAATTCCATTATTTCTCATCCACTCACCAACTGCACCTTTAAACTCACCGCCATTGTCCGATATGTATGCTTTTGGCTTTGGTAATTTCTTGAGTGCATCTAAAACTGTGGTAGAAAATTTATTCTTTATAGGTATTGCGTAAGCGTAGCGACTATGAATATCAATCCAAATAAGGGCAACATTATAATTTTTATTTTTTGTAGCAACCTTACTCATATCCATTAAATCAATATTGACCATACCCAATACTTTGTCCGCCCATATTGTCGTTCCTCTAGTCCTCGGTTTAGTCTGACGAAATAATTCTTGTGCGGTGTTCGCAAGTTGAATATTATTATTTTCACTCATGATGATAGTTAGAATTGCGATTCGTGCTGTCGCACTCTCTCTTATTCTAAACCATCGTTTTTTATTTTTAATTTTTATTTAATCGCAGACGATGTTTTGTGATGACGGCAAGTCAGAACAAAATATCATTAGAACTTTAGAAAAATCTTTTCTGCTTCCTTACTTTTTTCTTTATTCTTTGGTGTATTGTTATATACATTAACTGATATTTTTTCACTTCGTTTTTTACCACCTCGCTGTTTTACGCCTGTTGTTTCATAATCTTCGCTTTCTTCACTCTCACTTTCTTCTTCTTCTTCGCTTTCATTCTCTTGCTTCTTGGGGTGTGGTGCTTTCTTTGAGGTTTTCTTCTTTGGCTTTTTAGCATTCTTTTTTATCTTTCTAAGCATATGATTTGCAATAACCTCAGACATATCAATTTCGCTATCGCTTTCACTTGATTCATCTTCAATCTCAGGATTTTTAAGTATCTCTTTCGCAACACTAACTTCAGCATCCGTCTCAATAAGTTCTTCCACTGATGCTTCTTTTAATTCTCCTTTTTTACGAAGCCTTTCACGGGCCCACTCGTCCTTTCTCCGTTCAGCATTTTCTCTGTTTGCTTGAACTGCTTTCTTCCAGTTTTCTTTTGATGCTTCCTTTGACGGCATTGATTACCGATGAATGATATTACACAAGATAGTTATATATTTTGTTAGTATAATTTAACAAAAAAAAATTAAAATACTTAATTATATAATCAATGTTGCAATATAAATCATTACTTGGCCTTAATGAGTTGGCTGTTGATAGTCTAAACATACTTAACTTAGACTTAACCAACACAAACATAGTCGGTCTGAATACAGACAGAGTGCCAGAAGATGATGACCCAATAAATCTTTATTACACTGACGACCGATTTGATACACGACTGGCTACCAAAAGCACCGCGGACATTAAAGAAGGACTTAATTATTATTGGACTGATAACCGCTTTGACACACGGCTCGCTTTAAAATCAACGACTGACCTTAAAGAAGGACTTAATTATTATTGGACTGATAACCGCTTTGACACACGGCTCGCTTTAAAATCAACTACTGATATCAAAGAATGAAGCCGTTTATACTACACAGAGCAACGAGTAAGGGATAATGATGAAGTCCAAGCCTCAACTCAACACAGAAGCAATACTTCCAATCCGCACCAAACCAGTTTATATAATTTGATAGACACAAACATATTTGCACAAGCAAGCGGACAATACTTAACTTACAACGATGTAGAAGGCAAATGGAAGAATACTGCCCTTGGTTCAATTGATACACTTTCAGATGTGGTTATAACCGCACCAATAGCAATGAATAGTTATCTAACATATAATTCAATAAACTGGGTAAATAAAACATTTCCGATAAATGTTGATGAAACAGGCAACATTAGTATGGGAATGAAGAATATAACAGGAGTTAATTTACTAAATGACAACGGTGTTGATGAATGGATATTTGAACAAAATGATAATAATAATAAAGTGTCAGCGAGTGGAAGTATAGATAGCCACAGCGATGTGACAATATCAGGCTTCCCAGCAGATAACCAACTGATTATGTATAGCACGGGGCAATGGAGAAACACCACACCACCCTTTCTTAGATTAGACGGAACTGCTAGTATGACGGGGCACTAAATATGAATGGTTTTGCTATTTTAGGGGCGTCTACGTATAATGGAATTAATCTCGCAAATCTCGCAGTTGATGGTTCGGTGGTCAAACTAACAGGAGACCAAACCATAGGAGGAATTAAAACATTTAGCAGTATAATAAATGCTAGTGCGGGTATTGATATGAAAAGCCAAAGCATAACAAATGTCAATCTTGTTGATGGTGTGGATGTTTCTGTTCTTGATACTTCGGTTGTTAAACTAACAGGAGACCAAACCATAGCAGGGAATAAAAAATTTACATCAACTTTAGAAGTAAGTGGTTCGTCCAATCCTTCTACTTTTGACGGCATCGGCATAGCCTTTGATACAAAAATAGGAATGATTGCAGCACAAAAAACGGCAACTGCGACTTATTATCCGATACAAATAACGGGTTCGTATGTTGAGTTATATTCGGGTAATACTTTAATTATAACCGCAACTGGAACAACACTATCTTTGAATAACAACAAAATAACAAACTTAGCCACACCATCAGCAACAACGGACGGAGCAAATAAAAGTTATGTGGATACATTAGACGGGCAAAATGTGAAACTAACAGGAAACCAAACCATAGCAGGAATTAAGACATATAGCAGTGGTGTTGAAATAACGGGAAATTCAATCAATTCAACAACAAAAGGCACATTCATCGTTTTCAATTCTACCAGTAATATCGGGTCAATTGCTAGTTTGGATATGAAAACTGCAACATATTACAACTTTGAAATTTCTGCGAAAAAAATAAGTTTTATTATTGATGGGACAATCGTCGGTTGGGTAAATGCTTCGGGGCTAGATTGTAATAGTAGCAAAATAGCCAACCTTGGAACTCCGACATTAGCGACGGACGGAGCGACAAAAGGGTATGCGGATACATTGGACGGGAAAAATGTAAAACTAACAACAGACCAATCCATAACAGGAAGTAAAACATTTAATGGGGCAAGCACTACGATAAAATATCTAATTTTAACGAACAATGCCGATTTTAATAATCAAACTATCACTAATGGCGGAAATATAACATATAATGGGGCGAGGATATTAAACCAAAATGGAGGAGATATATTCTTTTCACAGACATCCAGGAGATTATCAGTATTTCTTATTTACTCTAAATACTGCTACAAGCGGAACCGCAAACCAACGAGGTTATGTATTCACGAATGTAGCATCTGATGTAAAAGGGGCGGGACTTTATATTTCAAAACTTTTGGATAATAAAAGTGCTTCGTCTGACATTGTCCGTTTTAACAATGCTGGCGGTATGCGTTTTTATGGAGCCTTAGATATGAACTCAAACAATATAACAAATGGCGGAACAATAACGGGAACAACAATTACTTCAACCGCGGGTATATCAACGACGACACTAACCGCGAGCGGATTAATAACAGCAGATGGTGGTTGTAAGTTATCTATTCAAAATAAAGTAGATGGAGGAAATGGACAGGGTATATTTCTGTGGGATACAGACAACTCAGGATGGGGTATTTATATGGCTCAACCAGGGGCTGGTAAATCATTAGGTGGAGGAACAGCGGTGGCAGGCAACGATATTTCAGGCTTTGCTGTAAGATTTAGGAGTGGTAATGCTTCGGCGGATGGTTTTGTGTGGGAAAATTCAGCAGAGCAATTGTTAATGTCATTAAATGGGGCAAACGGAACTTTATGGACGAAAGGATTAATAACGGCTAGTGCGGGTATATCAACAACAACATTAACAACGATCGATAAAATAACAACAGCACTAGGCAAACCGATAATCATAGGCAACTCAACAAAAGGAACAGGAGCAACAGGCGGATTAGAGTTATATGGAACAGCGAGCGACCCTGCGGGGCCACATATACAGGCAATAACAACGGCGGATGCTTATCCAACATTTCAACAACTAAACTGGGCACACGATAATGTCAATTTAAGTTTTGATGCTTATTTTGATGGCACGAACTGGAAATCAAGCCACAGCGGTTCAAACTTTCTAATTCAAAAAGGTGGCAAACTCGCTTTTTATTATAAATCAGGAATAACGGCAGGAAGCAATATATCTTTCACTGAGGCGATGAACATTAATATGTCGGGAGATTTAAGCATCACAACAGCATCCAGCGGATTTTTAACATTAAGAAAAAGACCAAACAATACGACCAACCCACAAATATTTATGAAAGCAGGAGACTCATCAGGTTATGCGGTGGTAATGAATACAGGTGGATTATTACATGCTTGGTCGACTTCATTATCAAATGGTGAGAATAATACAGGATATGTTTTTATGGCAGCAGGAGCAAATGTTTGGTCTTCTGGTTCAGACAGGAGATTAAAATCAGATATTAAAACACTAGACTGCGGGGATTGTTGCGATAAACTTATGAAAATAAACTGCTGTTGATATTATTTGAAATCAGACGAAAAGAAACAGAAAAAGAACCACGGATTTATTGCGGATGAAGTAAAAAAAATATTTCCAGAATTTGTGTCTGAAAGTGGAATAAAAGCAGACGATGGGGATGGAAACTTTGAAGGTATATCATACACGGACTTCATACTAATACTTGTTAGTGCTTTTCAACACATGGCGGAAAAGGTAGTTAATTTAGAAAAAGAAAATAAACTTTTACTTAATATACTACAAGACCAAGCAAATCAATTAGCAGAAATCAGAGTGGCCGTTCTTGATAATGTCAAATAATAAAACTAGACTTCATAGACCACCACCTATTATGGATATGGATGGCGAACTAACTCCAGAATTAAAGTCTCGTGTTCTTGAAGTAGAACTAAAGACCGAGGAAAAAAAAAATAGAGCACGAATTGGAAAATAACTGGAATTGTTGTTGTATAAAAAACAGACCAACCGACAGCCGACTTATTAAATACTTATTTCAAATGGGTATCATCGTTGCCATTATAGCCCTTTGTATCGTGAGGCTATCTGAAAAGAACTTGCCGTGCGAGGTTGCTAATACTTATGTCGGTATTTTGACTTTACTCCTAGGAATTTGCCTTCCATCACCTTCTTCAAGTAAGAAATGATATTTTACTCATGCACTTCATGCCTTCGTAAAACATCGTCCACCATTAAAGTATAAAAACGATGTTTGAGAATATAGATTCAACAAGTTGAATCCATAGCGAGAGTGCGACAGCACGAAGTGAAATTCTCAAATATCAAAGCACTCATATACTTGAGTTTTATACCACATAGCATCATTCGAACATATTAAAGGAAGGGCTTCATCAAAACTAACACACCAATCACTCATAGGCTTATACACACATTTAAATTTAGTTTCTATTCCTTGCTTTATACAATAAGCACAACTCTCATTCTTTTTTCGCTTACCCGTGAGTAAAAGTCGCAGGCAGTCCGACCTAACACAGACCACACAAACAATAATATTATTAACATTTGTATATTTTTGCTCAAAGATTTTTATAAAATCTTTGTATAGAATGACGGAGTTCAAATACCAAAAGATTATTTTCCTGAGCAATGATTTTTGCTGGAGGAAGCAAAACATTTAATAAAATATTCAAATGTCATTCACACCCGCCAAAATGAATGTAAAATTTATCCACTATATGAACGATCAGACCGAAACCAAAACCAGAATTCTTTACATGGACAGAATTGGAATTATTGGAACATTTGCGGACAGCACC
>WBZZ01006801.1:157500-182500 GCA_019918135.1 Paulinella micropora | reverse complement strand
AAGCATGTCAGTACTGGGCCAAGGAGAAATAATCTGAAGTCAATTTAAGAGTGCAAAGGCTTGAATAAAATGAAATTATAATGGTGTAGTACCCAATAATCTCAGGTAAACAAAAAAAGAAACACTGACTTTAAACAAACTGACAACGACAAAACAAAGTTTATGAAAATGAAACGGAAACGAAACTAAAGCGAAACGAAAACGAACAAAACTAAAGCGAAGGTGGCAAAAACAACAACAACAAAAACACAAAAACAAAAACAAAGATACAAACAAACAAAAACCTGCTCCAGTACTAATTTGGAAGAAACCAAAAACAACAACAACAAGAAAAAAAACAACAACAAAAAAAAAAAAAAAAAAAAAAAAAAAAAAAAAAAAAACTAGAGTATTGAACAGGAAGGTTCAGTCTTAGATTCGGCTCTTAACATCAGGTAGTAAAGAGCAATCTGAATGCGAAATGTGGTGTGGTGGAGGCCTTCACAGGCTCGGCTGCTGTCTGCTACTGAGACATCACAGCGCCTTGAAGGCCTCGAAGGCTGCTGTAAGCTACTTCGACATCACAGCGCCTTGAAGGCCTCGGAGGCTGCTCTATGCCACTGAGACATAACAGCGCCTTTATTTTGCTGCCCTAGTAATAGTGAATCAGGATTTGATGGATAGTGTGTATGTAGTCGGTAGTGTTGTATCGATGCAAAAACCGCTCGATAATCTTGACGACACCACTTCCAAGGGGCGAAATCACCTGACTCGAAACTCATTTTTTGCTATCAATATCTGAGGTACGAATCTGTAGAGCACATCGGAAAGCTCAGGACCTGAGCTTTCAAAATATAGCTTCAGCATTGTCGTAGCACTAACAGCGATGGAGAATATTGAGTTTGAAGTTGGGCGATTTCACTTTAAATGGAACTTGCCAGTAATATCAAAGTGAGAGTCGTTTCCGCAGTTCTCTCTCTCTCTCTCTCTCTCTCTCTCTCTCTCTCCCTCTCTCTCTCTCTCTCTATATATATATATATACATATATATATATACATACATACATACATACATATATGCATACATACATACATACATACACACACACACACACACACACACACATATATATATATATATATATAATATATATATATACACTGCTGAGAATGGCTCTAAACGGCTCTACGGCTTCAAAAAAGGGGTCGCCGGGATACACATAAACAAAAAAATAACCTTAAACTGCTTAAAACCTTCAGAAAAGGTGTGCCCCGCGGAGCACATATACAAAAAAAAGAAAATGACGGTTTCACGGTTTTCAGTGTGTGCTGTTGTTAGTCGTTGGCGGTGGCTTCCTGTCTTCGTTTTATTAATAATGATTATGCCGGACGGTTTCAAAATTATTAATAATAACTTATTGATTTTGATAAATTCCTTTGAATTTGAAAAAAAATAATTTTTGTTTTTTGTGTTGAAAAACACTTTTATATTTAGCCTGCGGTCGTGGTCATTGGCTCCGCGGTGGTTGCTGGTGGTAGTTGTGGCGGTCGTTGGATTAATTGGGCAACCTTCTTTAAGGCGTCGTCAAAATGCGCTCCGGTGTTAATAAGATAAACAAGCCGTTCGTGGTGCTTCGGTGTAAAGCCTGGGATTTTATGGTGTTGCCCCTGCTTCAGCCATTCGGTAAGCCTCTTTGTTTGTGATATTATCTGCTCCTGTTGTAGTTGAATTTTTTTGTATATTTTTATATCCTCCTCAGTCTCGATTGCTTCGTTCAGTTGTCGTTGAAGGGCCTTTAATTCTTGTTGTTTCTTGGTCTTTGCTTTTCTGAGTGCTTCGATTTTGTGGTTTATTGCTTTGACTTCCCCCTCTGTCTTGTCGATACTTGCTTTTATTTCGTCTGTGTTGTTCATCCCTTTGCGCCTCTTAACTCTGCGCTGGACGTCCTCGTCGCTCTCGGGTGCCGTTCGTGGTTGTAATTGGCGGGCCTCGCTCATCGTGGTTCCTGTTGGTCTTCTGGTTCTTCGTTGGTCTTCTTTTCTGCTTTGGACGAAAGACGAAAGGACGAAAACCAGCAAAAATTGGCGGCTCCGGCTCCGGCTCTATCAAAAAAAATAATTGCTCATTTCCTTTTTTTGTGCCGTTTGCCCCCTGCTGTGCCTTATTGTTATTTCATTTTTTTTGCTTCTGCTCTGCTTGTTTGTTTTCTTTTTGCTTTACTCTTTCGCTTCTTCTTAATATTGGTTCTTCATTGTTCTTCTTCCTTGGTTTCGTTTTGCCTGCTTCGTGCGGTTGTTTGCCTTTGGCTATATCATTTATGAATTTTGCTTTTATACTTCCAACCCTCGCATATTCTCTAATTTTTCTATTACTTATATTCAGCTTTCTGTCTTTCATTGCTTTAATTATCGCTAACGCATCTATCACATTTTGCGGGAGATTTGCGTTCAATCCTTCTAATTTGTCTTCTAAATTGTTTATTTTGTTTTCTAACTTGTCCAGTGCTTGCCGTGCTTGTGGTTCTGTTGCTATTGCGGGAGTTCGTGCTTTAATGTTCGCATAATTTCGGCTCGCCTCGCTTTCTTCAACGTGCCCTAAAACCTTACTTAGAAAAATACTTCGGTCCATATTCGCGGGGGCGTATTCTCGGTAAGCCATAGCCCCGTATATTTTGCGGGCTAAGTGAGAACTCGCTTTTTTGTCGTTGAATAATTCCCGCATTCGTTTTGATATTCTCGCGTCGTATTTATTGGTCAGGGCTTGGTTCGTTTTCTTTTTGTCTTCATCGGTTAGCGCCTCCCGCACTGCTTCCCACGCTGTCCTCATATCGTTGTATGAAATATGAATTAAGGGAACTTCAATGTTATTAATTGCGCTCTTCTTGTCTTTGGCTACTTTATCAATAACTATATAACCTTTTTGCTCTTTTGCTTCTGGTGGTGTGCCAGTAATCCTTAAAACTTCAATCAATCGGCGCCCCGTTGCCAATTGAAGCAATATTATAAGGTCTGTCATTTTGCCCGACTTGTTCAGAGTGTCCATTATCTTGAAAACTGTCGCGGGCTCATAATTCTTAATTTCTTTTAAATTCTTGTTTCGCTGTTTGATTTGCGTTGTTGCTTTCTTGGTTCGTTCTTCGTCTGTCAATTTTAGCTCTTTGTTTATTTCTGCCTCTTTGGTCGGGTGCTGTTCCTTAAAAGCCTTTCGTAGTCGTGTCAGGTAGCTGTCTTTCGTATTTACTTTTTCAATATGTTGAAGCGCGTTTAAAGTCCATTGTAAATTCTTTTTCAAATATGTTTCGTTGCCTCCCTTTTGCCGTATAAGGTCTAATAACAATGTAATGAGACTTTCAGAAAAGCTTTTCGTTATCGCCTTAATTTTTTTGATAAGGTCCGCGGTGTCCTTATAGTCAATCGTTTTAAAATCCATTTTTTGCCTGTTTTTCTCCGTGCTTATATATTATATGTTTATATATTTTTTTGTCTAAATAAAAAATAAATATTTGTCCGTATATTAAAAAAAAAATAAGTTGGTTCATTTGCCGCGGTTCGTTTTATGTGCTTCAAAGTCGCTTTTATATGTCTTTAATCTTTGCTTGTATATGTTCGTGATATGGCTGTGCGGGATTAATGAAATACGATCTTCAACTTTATAAAATGAAGAATGAATATCGATTTCTTGGTGCGGGTCGCCGTTCTTGTATTTGGTTAAATGTCGCTCTAGTCTGTCAATTTCTTTTTGTGTTTCTTCGACTGCCCATCTTAGCGCGGGGTCGCGTATTAATTCAAAATGAGCCATCTTTTGCCGTCCTTGTTTTACTCCGTGCTTATATATTATATGTTTATATATTTTTTTGTCTAAATAAAAAATAAATATTTGTCCGTATATAAAAAAAATGATTATTTACTTAATCGCTCATAAGTGCCGCTTTTTAATTGGTTCAACTATGGCGCAGATTTCATCTAATTTCTCATTTAACCACGGATAGCCCTTATTATGGTTTTCTGTTGCGGTTGTTATAATGTCGTTTATTGTTGTAATATCTTTATGTAATTCTGCCGTCTCCTTTATCTCGTATTGCTTCTTTAAGTCTCGTAAAGTCATTAATAAGCCCTTTATCATTGCCTGATTTTGCTTCATTTTCATGTTATAAAGAAAGAAAGCGCCGCCCGCGTATTCGTCCATTTTTTGCCGTCCTTGTTTTCCTCAGTGCTTATATATTATATGTTTATATATTTTTTTGTCTAAATGAAAAATAAATATTTGTCCGTATATACAACAACAAAAAAAAATACTATTTTCAATTATGACAACCTTTAAACGGCCGCCGCCTCCTCTGCCTGCGGTTGCTGTAAATTGGGGCCATATAATCGGATAATAGTTTCTTTTATGGCCGATAAGTCTAATTCTTTGAAAATCCTGTTTAGGGTTTCAAACTCTTGAAGGCTTATTTTTTCTGTGTTATCTTCAAAGGCCTGTTTTATGTTGTTTATTTTCTTCAGCTTCTTCAGTGTGCTTTCTGGGCTGTCCTGCCTGCTTTGCCGTTTTTTCTCCGGCCGCTTGTGATATATTAAGGTATGTTTATAGTAGCGCGTCTCCCCCTCCTTATTCTTTCTGGGTATGTATTGATAATAATACGAGACGCCATTTTTTATCTCCATTTCAAAAGGCGGTTTATATTTTAGGCCCCGCTCTCCACTGCCCGCGGGCCGTCCTCGTCCCCGCTTCTTTATCTCTGGCTGTGGCTGGGCCGTTTCTTCGTGGGCTTGGGGTTGTTGCTCGTCTGCCGTTGTTGTCATTTTTCTTATATATACGATATTATATTTTTATAATAATATAATTAAATATTTAATATGAATTTTTCTATATAAATTTATTTAAGCTGTTTTTTTAATGTTTTTGTATATAATGTATTTGAATTAATTATTTATTTATTTATTTTAATCTATACAAAAAAAAATATATTGGTTATTATATAACTTTGGATGATGAACACTGAACAACATACAGAGCCCGACCCTGTACAACATAGGGGGGCCGACCCTTTAAAAGAAATTAAAAAAATCAGTAAGACGCGGGCGGCCGTTAGATATTATACTACGATGTATTCAAAAAAAGAAGATTACAAAACGGCAACCCCCGACGAGCTATATGACATTTTAAACGAAGCAAAAAACCCGACCATTTATGAAAGTATAGAGGACGGGGTAAGACCTTATGCGGATTATGAAAAAGACTTTAAGACAAAAAAAGAAATGAAGGCAGAAGAAGCAATAACGCGCGACCACATAAAAAGCGAGTTTGCGCGGCTGGTTGGATGTAGCCCTGATAAAATAGCCGTATTAGAAGCACACGGAAAAAAGGGCCGCGCGTGGCGTCTGTCTTTTCATTTGGTAGCGTATGAGGCCGCGCCGATGTCCGACGGGCTGGACGTGCTGCGACTTATTGAGGCCGATAATAAAGCGGGATTTGATACGGCCCCGTATAAGAAGTATGGCAGCCGGCAACTTTTCAGAATAGTTTTAAGCTGTAAAGAGGGCGAGGGCAGGCCATTTATGAGAACTGATAAACCATTAACAAAAGAGAATTTTAAAGAGTGCTTAATAACGGTTGTCGGCGAATATGAGATAGACGAGGAGGCAGAGGAGGCTGCGGGCGTAATGAAACGGGCGGAGCGAATGGAGGAAATGGAAAAACAAAAAAATAAAAAACGAGGGGGGCAAGAATTAGCAAAAAATGGCGGGCTATATCTAACCGCGGCGGATTTAGAGGCAGTACGAATACGCGACCCCGCGCGGTTTGAAGCATTTGAGGCGGCGATTAAAAAAGCTTCCAACGCGTTAGAAAAATATAAGCCGAATATCTTTAAGAATATAAGCGGAATAAAGGCTGTACAATTTAACGACGACGGGGGCGCGTGTTTATATTTCAAGAGAGCGGCCGCGGGGTATTGTAAGGACCATAAAAGAAAGCATGAGGCCGACAACTGCGACGCGGTAATAATTACAAACGGCGAAAAATGTTTTTATATGTGCGTAAAACAACCAACGGGCGCTTTATATCCGCTTTACAAAGTTAAGAAGGAGGAACGGCAAAAAGAATTTATTGAGAAATGGACGAAGAACCGAGGGCAATTAAGAAACAGTATAATAGAAGAGTTTATAAACGCGTATGAGTTCGAAAACGTGAAACAGGCCCGCGAAAAATGGTGCGCCGATGTAAAAGGCCTTGTAAATGCGATGACGGCTGAGAAGAAGAACCGCCGGCAGCTTATAGGCCTTCGTAGCAATTTGGGCACGGGTAAAAGCGTGGCCCTTATGAAAGCTATTAAAAAATACACGGACGAGAACCCGAACGGCAAAATATTGATATTAACTCAGCGAATTATATTAAGCAAGCAGAACGCCCGAGAACTTAAAAAATTAGGGTTCTTCTGTTATTTAGACCGCGAGGGGAACCAACTTATAACAAATAAAAAAAGTATAATTCAATTAGATAGCCTTAATTATTTGAGTTGGGATATTAAAAGCGACCCGATAGGCCTTGTTATTATCGATGAGGCCGACCAGGCGCTGAGACATTTAAACGCGGACACGTTCAAGAATAACCCGAAAGCTAACCATAACTTAAAGACCCTTTACGCGGTTTTGAAGAATACTAAAAAAATTATTTGTATGAGCGGAAACTTAACGGCCGATAATTTGGGAGATTGGGAGAAGATGGCGGGCGATAACTTAGAAACGAAGATTTTTATTAATGACAGCCGAGCACACCACGAGCCGCTTAAAATTTTAATGGGGCAGACCGACGAACAAATAATAATGGCCGTGCGGGATAGCTTAGACAAGGGCGAACGGGCTTATTTAGCTTCAAATAAGAATATCGATAAAATAAAAAGCGTTTTTGAGTATCTGACAAAAGGCCGAAATATTAAAGCGCTTCTAATTACTAGGGATACAATGAACGAGCCGGCGGTTAAAGAGGCCTTAGAAGGCGATATAAATGAAATATGGAGCAAATACGACTTTTTGGCCGTGTCTCCGTGTGTTCAGTCTGCGGTATCGTATGACGTGGCCGAGTATTATAATAAAATTTATGGATTATTTACAAACGGGAGCAACAGCAGCGGCGACGCCTGCCAGATGTTAAGGCGGATTAGATACCCGAAGAGCCGCGAGATTTTCGTTAATGTTGAGCAGATGGGCGGGGAACGGCCGACAAATGAGGCGGACATATTAGCGGGAATTTATAACGACCAAAATGACCTTTTACAGGGTTTAAAGGGTTATTTGACTAAGGATGACTTAGACCTGAGCACCCTTAAGCCCGCTATAAATGAGCGGCACCCTTACCCGCGGCTGGTTGCGAAATTAACGGCGCAGGACAACAGAGACAAAAACAATTATATCGAAAACTTTATAAAAAATCAGATGCTTTACGGCAACACGGTTGAAAATGTACCAGACGAGGACGCCGCAGAAAATAAAGAGCTCATTAAATCGAATGTAAAGAAAACGGAGGAGCGGCTGAAAGATGAGGAGGCTGAAGAACTAGCAAAGGCGGAAGGGATAACGAAAGAAGAGGCCGACAAGCTTTTTAAGAAGCAAAAGACAGAGCAATTAACGAAGGAAGAACAGACGAGGCTTAATAAATACATATTCAAAACGGCTTATAAGTTTGGAGAATATCCAACCAGCCCCGAAACTTACAGAAAATACGATAACAAAAAAACGAAAGAACAGTATAAGAATTTAGAGCGATTTTATAGAAATAATATATTTAGCTTTGAAAACGGCTTAGAAGAAGTTAAACGAGACGATATTTACAAAATTTACAATAAACTTAATCAAGATGAAAACCGAGTAATAACAGACAATAATGAAGACTTAATAATAAAAACAGCTGGAATTAAGGCGGAATATAGCAAACAGCAACTTATAATAAATATGTTTAAAAAATTAGGCTTTGAGACATTCCACGACGGCCGAGAAATAGAGCGGGCGGAGATTGTCAAGAGTTTAAAAGCGATACACGAGGAACATTTAACAGACCCTGAAGAGCTTATAATAAAATTAAAGAAAGAGAGGAGAAAAGCGCAGGCCATAGCAGAATTAAAAGCGGATAGTAAGCTTTTTACAAAACATGCTTTAGAATTTATGAACGGATTAACGGCCGACTTATACGGGGTAAAGGTTGTAGCAACTGACAACAACAGAACAAAATATAAATTAGAGGGCCCCGTAGATAAGGTATTTAGCAGAAGTAAAAACAGCGATTTTATACCATTCTTAGGGGACACGACCGCAGAAGAGCCCGCCGAAATGTCAGCCGTTGAGGGAATTGAGAAAATAAATCAAATGGCACTTGCTAAACAAAACGCTTAAAAAGTTTTATGCTTAAATATATTGTGTTTAAATATTTTGATGTTCATATATAAAAAAACACGGCCCTTTTTGGCTGTTGTTTAAAAAGGGCGGTTTAAGGCGTTAGCGGCCGTTTTGGTTATAAGCTAGCCGACAGTTTTTATTATAGAAGAAAAGTTGGCGGCTGGCTTATTCTGGAAAATGGGGTTTTAGAGTGTTTAGGGCCGTATTTTGATAGGGGGAAAAAATGGGCGTGTTTTTTTTTGTAGTGGGTAAAAAAAAAGGGTTTAGAGTGTTAGGGGGCCGTTTTTTGATAGGTTTGAAAATGAGCGCATTCTTTTTTTTTATGTTAGCGCGTCTTCTTCATTTTGTTATATTGATGGGAAGATAGTTTTAATAAGTAAAAAAAATAGGTTTTGATACTAAAAACCTTTTGCTTCTTTGAAAGAGAAACGAAAAGGCCCGAAAACCGCTAAAAACTACAGCCAACAAAAAAACACATAAGCCAGCCGCCAGCCAACCCCGAAAAACTGAAGCAAACGGCAAACGGACAGCCAAACAAAAAAACACATAAGCCAGCCGCCAGCCAACCCCGAAAAACTGAAGCAAACGGCAAACGGACAGCCAAACAAAAAAACACATAAGCCAGCCGACAGAAACGGACAGAAACCGGAAACAAAAAGGACAAAAAAAGGACGTATGAGCAGACCGACAGCCGACGGCCGACCGACAGTCAACAAAAAAAAACACGGTAAGCCAGCCGACACTTTAAACAAATTCATATATTTTTTTTAATTTGTTTTTTCTATATATAAAATTATTAGTCAAAATATAAACCGAATTTTATAAATGGCTAACCGCCCGCCGAACGAAAAGATTATAGCCGACGGCAAAACAACTTATATTAAGTATTATCCTTACATAAACAAGAACGGCAACATATGCTATAATAAATTCATATACACGCGGCCGAACAAGCAGCAGGAAAAGAAGCAGAAGGCCGACGACCGACAGAAAAAAAAAGACCTCATAACGACAATAAGAACAAAGCTAAAGGCAAATAACAAGGGTTTAAAAATAGCCGACTTAGAAGCAATAAACAACATTCTACCTGCGGCGTAGTCCGCACTATAAAATTTAAATGTCTATTGTTTCTTCTTCCGTAAAGTCCCTTATAAATTTCTTTTTTATTATGTTTATGACCGCGTACCGCTTGCTTTTGTCTATCTTCGCCCGCGTCTTAATTTCTATTGTTAATTCATATACAGAATTTTTTTTGAACGGCGGCATGTCCGATTTTTCGCACCGTATCGAAATATAATTTTTTGTAGCGGACTTCATAGAATAAACGGGCAAATAGGTATCCGGCACAATTTCGCTTAATTTCTTTTCAATCTTTACCAGCTCTTCGCATGTCTTCTTGTCTATCTGCTCATCAGTAATAAAGCACAAGTTACCGTAAATGTCGGTTTTAAGATATCGCGCCGTAATCGTTTTAGACATTTTCATATATATTATTAATTAAAAAAGTTTATATAGAAAAAATAATAAATAAATATTATATCATATTTTATATAAAGAGCAAAACAGCGGCGGGCTATGGCAAAATACGAATGTTTGAAATGTGGGGACAAATTCAAATCAATAACGGGTTTTGAAGTCCATTTAACAAAAGAAGAAAACGACAAATTGAAAGAATATATTAAAAATTTAAGGCGGCAGCTCGCGGAACTCTCTGCGGACTTTAACAACCTCATAGAAACCACGGACACAATTTATAAACGGGCAAAAGAAATCAAAAAACAAAGAGATTTATTTTATACCGCATTAGAAACACAAAGACGGCGGGGCGTATACATAGATGACAATTTTAAGCTCGGGGGCCGTGAGCCGATGGTTTACCGCATAACAAACACGGGGGATGAATACTTTATTTTTAGCCGGCGGGGAATGGCCCGTTTAGCAATAAAGGACCATACGGGGCAAATTAAGAAAATAGAAGGAATACAGGACAAATTAACCACAAAAGAAAAAGAACTAAAGAAGCTTCAACGGGCTAAAAGCGGACAAGAAGGCAACTTAGAAAAATTAAAAAAATTGTATTCCGCGGCACTCGCAACGATAAAAAGCAATGAAGCAACGATAAAGGATTTAAAGGCAAAAGTCCAAAAAAAGGACGATGAAACGGCAGCAACCGCGGACAGCTCGGCGGACATTACAGACGAAGCGGACGACAGCGCGGCGGCAACAGTTAGCAATACGGCGGCCGACAATACGGCCACGACGGCGGATATTACTGCGGCCAACAAAAAGATATTATACGACTTTGAAATATTAAACAAATTCGCTAAAAGCCTTATTTATGAGCGGACGGGCCGCAAACCGCTTTTTATTTCTATATACTACTTAACAACCCTTAAGGGCTTAGACTGCTATTTTTTAGACGTCTTCGGCCTGTCGCTCGCGGACTTCATAGAGATATTTAATAAGGTAAAAAAAATACGGCTTACCGTAGCCCATCCGCCTATAAAAAAATTAGATTACGACACTATAAAAACCGTTATTAATGACTATCGACACACTGTATAAGCTCGTTTAACAGGGCTTTTATACGGTAGTTAATGGCCCTTACTAATAGCTCATTATCACGCCCCGCGGCTCTTAAATGTTTTTGTTTTGCTATTTTTTTGGTTTTTTTGTTTTCCTGTTTTTTCTATGTCTAAGAGTATATAAGCAAAATAAGAAATTAAAAAAAAAATGAATATACACACAGCACAGCAACAACAACAACAAACCACCCCGCCGTTAATAATTGATACTTTTAAATGTGCTATAAGAACTTGTAAAAAAAAGGAAGTCATTTTAGACAGCACGGGCGCCCCGTTTTTACAGTGTAAGGCATGTTTAACGCGGGCCCGCAGCATACCGCCAGAAAAACGGGCAGAATACCGCGCCACATATTACCAGAAGCACCGAGAGAGGCTGACGGCATTAAACAAGGCAAACAGAGAGCGGCGGAAGCTAGAAGAGACGAAACAGGACGCCCCGCCATTAACGGAAGAAGAAGAAGCCCGCGTAATAAAAAAGGCTAATGTAATTTTACTTAATCATCTTTCAATCATAATAAAGAACATCGAGCACGAGCAAAAACAATCAAATATTTATAAACAGAAATTAGAGCAATTATTAAAGCATCTCGTAGAAAAACACCAGGGCCGCCGCTATCTGTGTTTAAGGCCGGAATATCACGCGCTAATTAAAAACGTAAAGAAATATGACCAATCACGGAGAAATTTTACAAAACATTTTAAGCCGCCTGAAAATCCTTTATTCAATACGGGAAACGAACAGCCCCGCCGAATTTAAAAAGCAGTACGGGTTAGAGTATTTATTGTTAAAATACATACTGCGGGCCGAATACGGATTATAAAAAATATTTTACCGTTTTAAATATTATCGTTCAGACTATATATATGAAATGTCCATATTAACGGCCCCGCCGCTGCCGACGACACCAGCACCAGCACCACCGAGGAGCCGGCCACGAACACCCCCGCCAAAACCGCCGACGGCCGACGATTTAGAGCTGACCATAAACAACCCCGCGGACGACTTAGAGACCGCCGAAAAACTAATTTTTAAAAATTGCTATAAGTGCGGCTGCGACTTCATAACAGATAAAACTAAACGGTTTAAGAACTGCGGGCCGTGCCGATATATGAACAAAAACAAAAAAAGAATAGACGTATTCAGCGAGACGATAGACCGATTAAACGACGACACGACAGACCCCGCCGAAGAGTTAGAAGAGATATTCAACAACTATCGGGAGCTAGTAAAGGCCGCGGGGCGTGATAATGAGCTATTAGTAAGGGCCATTAACTACCGTATAAAAGCCCTGTTAAACGAGCTTATACAGTGTGTCGATAGTCATTAATAACGGTTTTTATAGTGTCGTAATCTAATTTTTTTATAGGCGGATGGGCTACGGTAAGCCGTATTTTTTTTACCTTATTAAATATCTCTATGAAGTCCGCGAGCGACAGGCCGAAGACGTCTAAAAAATAGCAGTCTAAGCCCTTAAGGGTTGTTAAGTAGTATATAGAAATAAAAAGCGGTTTGCGGCCCGTCCGCTCATAAATAAGGCTTTTAGCGAATTTGTTTAATATTTCAAAGTCGTATAATATCTTTTTGTTGGCCGCAGTAATATCCGCCGTCGTGGCCGTATTGTCGGCCGCCGTATTGCTAACTGTTGCCGCCGCGCTGTCGTCCGCTTCGTCTGTAATGTCCGCCGAGCTGTCCGCGGTTGCTGCCGTTTCATCGTCCTTTTTTTGGACTTTTGCCTTTAAATCCTTTATCGTTGCTTCATTGCTTTTTATCGTTGCGAGTGCCGCGGAATACAATTTTTTTAATTTTTCTAAGTTGCCTTCTTGTCCGCTTTTAGCCCGTTGAAGCTTCTTTAGTTCTTTTTCTTTTGTGGTTAATTTGTCCTGTATTCCTTCTATTTTCTTAATTTGCCCCGTATGGTCCTTTATTGCTAAACGGGCCATTCCCCGCCGGCTAAAAATAAAGTATTCATCCCCCGTGTTTGTTATGCGGTAAACCATCGGCTCACGGCCCCCGAGCTTAAAATTGTCATCTATGTATACGCCCCGCCGTCTTTGTGTTTCTAATGCGGTATAAAATAAATCTCTTTGTTTTTTGATTTCTTTTGCCCGTTTATAAATTGTGTCCGTGGTTTCTATGAGGTTGTTAAAGTCCGCAGAGAGTTCCGCGAGCTGCCGCCTTAAATTTTTAATATATTCTTTCAATTTGTCGTTTTCTTCTTTTGTTAAATGGACTTCAAAACCCGTTATTGATTTGAATTTGTCCCCACATTTCAAACATTCGTATTTTGCCATAGCCCGCCGCTGTTTTGCTCTTTATATAAAATATGATATAATATTTATTTATTATTTTTTCTATATAAACTTTTTTAATTAATAATATATATGAAAATGTCTAAAACGATTACGGCGCGATATCTTAAAACCGACATTTACGGTAACTTGTGCTTTATTACTGATGAGCAGATAGACAAGAAGACATGCGAAGAGCTGGTAAAGATTGAAAAGAAATTAAGCGAAATTGTGCCGGATACCTATTTGCCCGTTTATTCTATGAAGTCCGCTACAAAAAATTATATTTCGATACGGTGCGAAAAATCGGACATGCCGCCGTTCAAAAAAAATTCTGTATATGAATTAACAATAGAAATTAAGACGCGGGCGAAGATAGACAAAAGCAAGCGGTACGCGGTCATAAACATAATAAAAAAGAAATTTATAAGGGACTTTACGGAAGAAGAAACAATAGACATTTAAATTTTATAGTGCGGACTACGCCGCAGGTAGAATGTTGTTTATTGCTTCTAAGTCGGCTATTTTTAAACCCTTGTTATTTGCCTTTAGCTTTGTTCTTATTGTCGTTATGAGGTCTTTTTTTTTCTGTCGGTCGTCGGCCTTCTGCTTCTTTTCCTGCTGCTTGTTCGGCCGCGTGTATATGAATTTATTATAGCATATGTTGCCGTTCTTGTTTATGTAAGGATAATACTTAATATAAGTTGTTTTGCCGTCGGCTATAATCTTTTCGTTCGGCGGGCGGTTAGCCATTTATAAAATTCGGTTTATATTTTGACTAATAATTTTATATATAGAAAAAACAAATTAAAAAAAATATATGAATTTGTTTAAAGTGTCGGCTGGCTTACCGTGTTTTTTTTTGTTGACTGTCGGTCGGCCGTCGGCTGTCGGTCTGCTCATACGTCCTTTTTTTGTCCTTTTTGTTTCCGGTTTCTGTCCGTTTCTGTCGGCTGGCTTATGTGTTTTTTTGTTTGGCTGTCCGTTTGCCGTTTGCTTCAGTTTTTCGGGGTTGGCTGGCGGCTGGCTTATGTGTTTTTTTGTTTGGCTGTCCGTTTGCCGTTTGCTTCAGTTTTTCGGGGTTGGCTGGCGGCTGGCTTATGTGTTTTTTTGTTGGCTGTAGTTTTTAGCGGTTTTCGGGCCTTTTCGTTTCTCTTTCAAAGAAGCAAAAGGTTTTTAGTATCAAAACCTATTTTTTTTACTTATTAAAACTATCTTCCCATCAATATAACAAAATGAAGAAGACGCGCTAACATAAAAAAAAAGAATGCGCTCATTTTCAAACCT
The DNA here is from genome assembly GCA_019918135.1 of Paulinella micropora. NCBI lineage: Eukaryota > Cercozoa > Imbricatea > Euglyphida > Paulinellidae > Paulinella > Paulinella micropora. The sequence continues at coordinate 167,973 of WBZZ01006801.1, read as the reverse complement.
ATCAAAAAACGGCCCCCTAACACTCTAAACCCTTTTTTTTTACCCACTACAAAAAAAACACGCCCATTTTTTCCCCCTATCAAAATACGGCCCTAAACACTCTAAAACCCCATTTTCCAGAATAAGCCAGCCGCCAACTTTTCTTCTATAATAAAAACTGTCGGCTAGCTTATAACCAAAACGGCCGCTAACGCCTTAAACCGCCCTTTTTAAACAACAGCCAAAAAGGGCCGTGTTTTTTTATATATGAACATCAAAATATTTAAACACAATATATTTAAGCATAAAACTTTTTAAGCGTTTTGTTTAGCAAGTGCCATTTGATTTATTTTCTCAATTCCCTCAACGGCTGACATTTCGGCGGGCTCTTCTGCGGTCGTGTCCCCTAAGAATGGTATAAAATCGCTGTTTTTACTTCTGCTAAATACCTTATCTACGGGGCCCTCTAATTTATATTTTGTTCTGTTGTTGTCAGTTGCTACAACCTTTACCCCGTATAAGTCGGCCGTTAATCCGTTCATAAATTCTAAAGCATGTTTTGTAAAAAGCTTACTATCCGCTTTTAATTCTGCTATGGCCTGCGCTTTTCTCCTCTCTTTCTTTAATTTTATTATAAGCTCTTCAGGGTCTGTTAAATGTTCCTCGTGTATCGCTTTTAAACTCTTGACAATCTCCGCCCGCTCTATTTCTCGGCCGTCGTGGAATGTCTCAAAGCCTAATTTTTTAAACATATTTATTATAAGTTGCTGTTTGCTATATTCCGCCTTAATTCCAGCTGTTTTTATTATTAAGTCTTCATTATTGTCTGTTATTACTCGGTTTTCATCTTGATTAAGTTTATTGTAAATTTTGTAAATATCGTCTCGTTTAACTTCTTCTAAGCCGTTTTCAAAGCTAAATATATTATTTCTATAAAATCGCTCTAAATTCTTATACTGTTCTTTCGTTTTTTTGTTATCGTATTTTCTGTAAGTTTCGGGGCTGGTTGGATATTCTCCAAACTTATAAGCCGTTTTGAATATGTATTTATTAAGCCTCGTCTGTTCTTCCTTCGTTAATTGCTCTGTCTTTTGCTTCTTAAAAAGCTTGTCGGCCTCTTCTTTCGTTATCCCTTCCGCCTTTGCTAGTTCTTCAGCCTCCTCATCTTTCAGCCGCTCCTCCGTTTTCTTTACATTCGATTTAATGAGCTCTTTATTTTCTGCGGCGTCCTCGTCTGGTACATTTTCAACCGTGTTGCCGTAAAGCATCTGATTTTTTATAAAGTTTTCGATATAATTGTTTTTGTCTCTGTTGTCCTGCGCCGTTAATTTCGCAACCAGCCGCGGGTAAGGGTGCCGCTCATTTATAGCGGGCTTAAGGGTGCTCAGGTCTAAGTCATCCTTAGTCAAATAACCCTTTAAACCCTGTAAAAGGTCATTTTGGTCGTTATAAATTCCCGCTAATATGTCCGCCTCATTTGTCGGCCGTTCCCCGCCCATCTGCTCAACATTAACGAAAATCTCGCGGCTCTTCGGGTATCTAATCCGCCTTAACATCTGGCAGGCGTCGCCGCTGCTGTTGCTCCCGTTTGTAAATAATCCATAAATTTTATTATAATACTCGGCCACGTCATACGATACCGCAGACTGAACACACGGAGACACGGCCAAAAAGTCGTATTTGCTCCATATTTCATTTATATCGCCTTCTAAGGCCTCTTTAACCGCCGGCTCGTTCATTGTATCCCTAGTAATTAGAAGCGCTTTAATATTTCGGCCTTTTGTCAGATACTCAAAAACGCTTTTTATTTTATCGATATTCTTATTTGAAGCTAAATAAGCCCGTTCGCCCTTGTCTAAGCTATCCCGCACGGCCATTATTATTTGTTCGTCGGTCTGCCCCATTAAAATTTTAAGCGGCTCGTGGTGTGCTCGGCTGTCATTAATAAAAATCTTCGTTTCTAAGTTATCGCCCGCCATCTTCTCCCAATCTCCCAAATTATCGGCCGTTAAGTTTCCGCTCATACAAATAATTTTTTTAGTATTCTTCAAAACCGCGTAAAGGGTCTTTAAGTTATGGTTAGCTTTCGGGTTATTCTTGAACGTGTCCGCGTTTAAATGTCTCAGCGCCTGGTCGGCCTCATCGATAATAACAAGGCCTATCGGGTCGCTTTTAATATCCCAACTCAAATAATTAAGGCTATCTAATTGAATTATACTTTTTTTATTTGTTATAAGTTGGTTCCCCTCGCGGTCTAAATAACAGAAGAACCCTAATTTTTTAAGTTCTCGGGCGTTCTGCTTGCTTAATATAATTCGCTGAGTTAATATCAATATTTTGCCGTTCGGGTTCTCGTCCGTGTATTTTTTAATAGCTTTCATAAGGGCCACGCTTTTACCCGTGCCCAAATTGCTACGAAGGCCTATAAGCTGCCGGCGGTTCTTCTTCTCAGCCGTCATCGCATTTACAAGGCCTTTTACATCGGCGCACCATTTTTCGCGGGCCTGTTTCACGTTTTCGAACTCATACGCGTTTATAAACTCTTCTATTATACTGTTTCTTAATTGCCCTCGGTTCTTCGTCCATTTCTCAATAAATTCTTTTTGCCGTTCCTCCTTCTTAACTTTGTAAAGCGGATATAAAGCGCCCGTTGGTTGTTTTACGCACATATAAAAACATTTTTCGCCGTTTGTAATTATTACCGCGTCGCAGTTGTCGGCCTCATGCTTTCTTTTATGGTCCTTACAATACCCCGCGGCCGCTCTCTTGAAATATAAACACGCGCCCCCGTCGTCGTTAAATTGTACAGCCTTTATTCCGCTTATATTCTTAAAGATATTCGGCTTATATTTTTCTAACGCGTTGGAAGCTTTTTTAATCGCCGCCTCAAATGCTTCAAACCGCGCGGGGTCGCGTATTCGTACTGCCTCTAAATCCGCCGCGGTTAGATATAGCCCGCCATTTTTTGCTAATTCTTGCCCCCCTCGTTTTTTATTTTTTTGTTTTTCCATTTCCTCCATTCGCTCCGCCCGTTTCATTACGCCCGCAGCCTCCTCTGCCTCCTCGTCTATCTCATATTCGCCGACAACCGTTATTAAGCACTCTTTAAAATTCTCTTTTGTTAATGGTTTATCAGTTCTCATAAATGGCCTGCCCTCGCCCTCTTTACAGCTTAAAACTATTCTGAAAAGTTGCCGGCTGCCATACTTCTTATACGGGGCCGTATCAAATCCCGCTTTATTATCGGCCTCAATAAGTCGCAGCACGTCCAGCCCGTCGGACATCGGCGCGGCCTCATACGCTACCAAATGAAAAGACAGACGCCACGCGCGGCCCTTTTTTCCGTGTGCTTCTAATACGGCTATTTTATCAGGGCTACATCCAACCAGCCGCGCAAACTCGCTTTTTATGTGGTCGCGCGTTATTGCTTCTTCTGCCTTCATTTCTTTTTTTGTCTTAAAGTCTTTTTCATAATCCGCATAAGGTCTTACCCCGTCCTCTATACTTTCATAAATGGTCGGGTTTTTTGCTTCGTTTAAAATGTCATATAGCTCGTCGGGGGTTGCCGTTTTGTAATCTTCTTTTTTTGAATACATCGTAGTATAATATCTAACGGCCGCCCGCGTCTTACTGATTTTTTTAATTTCTTTTAAAGGGTCGGCCCCCCTATGTTGTACAGGGTCGGGCTCTGTATGTTGTTCAGTGTTCATCATCCAAAGTTATATAATAACCAATATATTTTTTTTTGTATAGATTAAAATAAATAAATAAATAATTAATTCAAATACATTATATACAAAAACATTAAAAAAACAGCTTAAATAAATTTATATAGAAAAATTCATATTAAATATTTAATTATATTATTATAAAAATATAATATCGTATATATAAGAAAAATGACAACAACGGCAGACGAGCAACAACCCCAAGCCCACGAAGAAACGGCCCAGCCACAGCCAGAGATAAAGAAGCGGGGACGAGGACGGCCCGCGGGCAGTGGAGAGCGGGGCCTAAAATATAAACCGCCTTTTGAAATGGAGATAAAAAATGGCGTCTCGTATTATTATCAATACATACCCAGAAAGAATAAGGAGGGGGAGACGCGCTACTATAAACATACCTTAATATATCACAAGCGGCCGGAGAAAAAACGGCAAAGCAGGCAGGACAGCCCAGAAAGCACACTGAAGAAGCTGAAGAAAATAAACAACATAAAACAGGCCTTTGAAGATAACACAGAAAAAATAAGCCTTCAAGAGTTTGAAACCCTAAACAGGATTTTCAAAGAATTAGACTTATCGGCCATAAAAGAAACTATTATCCGATTATATGGCCCCAATTTACAGCAACCGCAGGCAGAGGAGGCGGCGGCCGTTTAAAGGTTGTCATAATTGAAAATAGTATTTTTTTTTGTTGTTGTATATACGGACAAATATTTATTTTTCATTTAGACAAAAAAATATATAAACATATAATATATAAGCACTGAGGAAAACAAGGACGGCAAAAAATGGACGAATACGCGGGCGGCGCTTTCTTTCTTTATAACATGAAAATGAAGCAAAATCAGGCAATGATAAAGGGCTTATTAATGACTTTACGAGACTTAAAGAAGCAATACGAGATAAAGGAGACGGCAGAATTACATAAAGATATTACAACAATAAACGACATTATAACAACCGCAACAGAAAACCATAATAAGGGCTATCCGTGGTTAAATGAGAAATTAGATGAAATCTGCGCCATAGTTGAACCAATTAAAAAGCGGCACTTATGAGCGATTAAGTAAATAATCATTTTTTTTATATACGGACAAATATTTATTTTTTATTTAGACAAAAAAATATATAAACATATAATATATAAGCACGGAGTAAAACAAGGACGGCAAAAGATGGCTCATTTTGAATTAATACGCGACCCCGCGCTAAGATGGGCAGTCGAAGAAACACAAAAAGAAATTGACAGACTAGAGCGACATTTAACCAAATACAAGAACGGCGACCCGCACCAAGAAATCGATATTCATTCTTCATTTTATAAAGTTGAAGATCGTATTTCATTAATCCCGCACAGCCATATCACGAACATATACAAGCAAAGATTAAAGACATATAAAAGCGACTTTGAAGCACATAAAACGAACCGCGGCAAATGAACCAACTTATTTTTTTTTTAATATACGGACAAATATTTATTTTTTATTTAGACAAAAAAATATATAAACATATAATATATAAGCACGGAGAAAAACAGGCAAAAAATGGATTTTAAAACGATTGACTATAAGGACACCGCGGACCTTATCAAAAAAATTAAGGCGATAACGAAAAGCTTTTCTGAAAGTCTCATTACATTGTTATTAGACCTTATACGGCAAAAGGGAGGCAACGAAACATATTTGAAAAAGAATTTACAATGGACTTTAAACGCGCTTCAACATATTGAAAAAGTAAATACGAAAGACAGCTACCTGACACGACTACGAAAGGCTTTTAAGGAACAGCACCCGACCAAAGAGGCAGAAATAAACAAAGAGCTAAAATTGACAGACGAAGAACGAACCAAGAAAGCAACAACGCAAATCAAACAGCGAAACAAGAATTTAAAAGAAATTAAGAATTATGAGCCCGCGACAGTTTTCAAGATAATGGACACTCTGAACAAGTCGGGCAAAATGACAGACCTTATAATATTGCTTCAATTGGCAACGGGGCGCCGATTGATTGAAGTTTTAAGGATTACTGGCACACCACCAGAAGCAAAAGAGCAAAAAGGTTATATAGTTATTGATAAAGTAGCCAAAGACAAGAAGAGCGCAATTAATAACATTGAAGTTCCCTTAATTCATATTTCATACAACGATATGAGGACAGCGTGGGAAGCAGTGCGGGAGGCGCTAACCGATGAAGACAAAAAGAAAACGAACCAAGCCCTGACCAATAAATACGACGCGAGAATATCAAAACGAATGCGGGAATTATTCAACGACAAAAAAGCGAGTTCTCACTTAGCCCGCAAAATATACGGGGCTATGGCTTACCGAGAATACGCCCCCGCGAATATGGACCGAAGTATTTTTCTAAGTAAGGTTTTAGGGCACGTTGAAGAAAGCGAGGCGAGCCGAAATTATGCGAACATTAAAGCACGAACTCCCGCAATAGCAACAGAACCACAAGCACGGCAAGCACTGGACAAGTTAGAAAACAAAATAAACAATTTAGAAGACAAATTAGAAGGATTGAACGCAAATCTCCCGCAAAATGTGATAGATGCGTTAGCGATAATTAAAGCAATGAAAGACAGAAAGCTGAATATAAGTAATAGAAAAATTAGAGAATATGCGAGGGTTGGAAGTATAAAAGCAAAATTCATAAATGATATAGCCAAAGGCAAACAACCGCACGAAGCAGGCAAAACGAAACCAAGGAAGAAGAACAATGAAGAACCAATATTAAGAAGAAGCGAAAGAGTAAAGCAAAAAGAAAACAAACAAGCAGAGCAGAAGCAAAAAAAATGAAATAACAATAAGGCACAGCAGGGGGCAAACGGCACAAAAAAAGGAAATGAGCAATTATTTTTTTTGATAGAGCCGGAGCCGGAGCCGCCAATTTTTGCTGGTTTTCGTCCTTTCGTCTTTCGTCCAAAGCAGAAAAGAAGACCAACGAAGAACCAGAAGACCAACAGGAACCACGATGAGCGAGGCCCGCCAATTACAACCACGAACGGCACCCGAGAGCGACGAGGACGTCCAGCGCAGAGTTAAGAGGCGCAAAGGGATGAACAACACAGACGAAATAAAAGCAAGTATCGACAAGACAGAGGGGGAAGTCAAAGCAATAAACCACAAAATCGAAGCACTCAGAAAAGCAAAGACCAAGAAACAACAAGAATTAAAGGCCCTTCAACGACAACTGAACGAAGCAATCGAGACTGAGGAGGATATAAAAATATACAAAAAAATTCAACTACAACAGGAGCAGATAATATCACAAACAAAGAGGCTTACCGAATGGCTGAAGCAGGGGCAACACCATAAAATCCCAGGCTTTACACCGAAGCACCACGAACGGCTTGTTTATCTTATTAACACCGGAGCGCATTTTGACGACGCCTTAAAGAAGGTTGCCCAATTAATCCAACGACCGCCACAACTACCACCAGCAACCACCGCGGAGCCAATGACCACGACCGCAGGCTAAATATAAAAGTGTTTTTCAACACAAAAAACAAAAATTATTTTTTTTCAAATTCAAAGGAATTTATCAAAATCAATAAGTTATTATTAATAATTTTGAAACCGTCCGGCATAATCATTATTAATAAAACGAAGACAGGAAGCCACCGCCAACGACTAACAACAGCACACACTGAAAACCGTGAAACCGTCATTTTCTTTTTTTTGTATATGTGCTCCGCGGGGCACACCTTTTCTGAAGGTTTTAAGCAGTTTAAGGTTATTTTTTTGTTTATGTGTATCCCGGCGACCCCTTTTTTGAAGCCGTAGAGCCGTTTAGAGCCATTCTCAGCAGTGTATATATATATATATATATATATATATATATATATATATATACATATATATATATATATATATATAGTCTATGCTTCAAGAACGACCTAGCTCATGGTTTCATGTGACCTACGACAAGCGAACTCAGGACTTGCAAATGACATGCATATCTTTATCCTACCTTAAGCACCAATGGAGAAAATGTCGGTTGACTGGCTGGTGCTTTGTGTCTTGAACGTCTGCAGAATAGCTCCGAGAAGGACCAACTCTTACTGCTTGAGGTGCGGATCTTTTGCAAGCTTTTTGATAAGCTTTCTCCAACACCTCATTTTCTGACTCGTTCTTTGATAACTTCTCCAACATCTCACTTGCTGACTCATGCAGACGAGATTCAATACAGACAAAGCCTCTGAATCATTCATGAAGGTCATAATTTTAGTCATTTGAAATTAGGATCCTTTCCAGTGGACGTAGTCGTCAGGTGCCACTGTACGAGCTCTCGAGCCGTTCCAACTTCCCGACCTACACCTGGTAGACTTCAACCTCCACCAGAGTCCAGGTGTTGAAAGATCCTGCCAGCGCTGTTTGACCATCCATGCCAACGGGGACAGTATATGTAAAGCCAAGATTGCTGTGCGATTTGGCCTGCTGACTGTAACCGTCAAGGTTCAAGTGAAGGTCGTGTGGTCCTCCAAAAGTTGGGCCATAGCCTTGCCCACCGTACAACGCATGTTGTTGGTTTTTTTCTAGGGTGCATTTGAATGGTGCACGGCCTTTGCCGTCGGATAGCGAGAACAAGAAACTTCTCTTTGCGTTGTCAGCTATGTAAGCGCCGTTTTGATTCCAGCTCAAAGCAGCGTATCCTCCGAACACGAACCCATCGTTGTTGCGAGCGATTGTGATGGTGGGGCCTTGGTTGTCGCACTTTTGGTGAAAGGTGGCCGAGCTCCAGCCATCCACGCTGGCCTTGTACAATAGTTTGCCGGGCTGCTTGGGCAACCACTCCTTCAGAACTTCTGAGCCTTGCCATCCTGCCAGCCCGCGCGCTGCCTGTGGTACTGCAGAGAACATCTTGGGCTTGTATGCAGCTGTATCTGACTTCTTGGGCTTGTATGCAGCTGTACCTGCATGCCATCAACATTTTCTCTCAACACTACTTGCCTAGCAGGAAGGCAGGAAAGAAATGAAGAAAGCAAGATAAGAGAAACCAAGGGAATTGAAAGGCGGAAAGAAAGAAAGCAATTTCAGAGAGAGAGAGAGAGAGAGAGAGAGAGAGAGAGAGAGAGAGAGAGAGAGAGAGAGAGAGTTGTAACCATTCGGCAACAAATTGATCTCAAAGTTCTTCCCTATTTCCTTGCTTACTTGAAAAATGTTTCGTTTCCTTCCTTCTTTCCTTCCTTTCTTCTATCCTTCTTCTTTCTATCAGTCCCTCCTTCCCTAATTTTTTTCCTTTCTTTCTTTCTTTCTTTTTCTTTTTCTTTTTCTTCTCCTCCTCCTCCTTCTTCTTCTTTTTTTTTTTTTTTTTTTTTTTTTTTTTTTTTTGTTTTTTTTGTTTGTTGTTGTTGTTGTTGTTGTTGTTGTTGTCGTTTGTTTGGTTTTTTTTTTTTGTGGTTTGTTTATTTGGGGAAGGGGGGGGGGGGGAGGGCAAGGTTGACATGATATGTTTTAGGGTTTGTAGGCATGTGTATTCAAACATAATAATACAAAAAGACAAACGTATACGTTAACCTTTAGGGACTAGTTCACCACATGCAAAAACCAAAACTTCAACCAGAGTCCAGTCGTTGAAAGATCCTGCCAGCGCTGTTCGACCATCCATGCCAGCGGGGACAGTATATGTAGGCCCAAGATTGCTGTTCGATTTGCCCTACTGATTGTAACCGTCAAGGATCAAGCAAAGGTCGTGTCCTGCTCCAAACGTTGGGCCACAGCCTTGCATACCGTACAACGCATTTTGTTGGTTTTTTTCTAGGGGGCATTTGAATGGTGCACGGCCTTTGCCGTCGGATAGCGAGAATAAGAAGCTTCTGTTTGCGTTGTCAGCTATGTAAGCTTCGTTTTGATTCCAGCTCAACGCAGCATATCCTCCGAACACGAACCCAGTGTTGTTGCGAACAAGTGTGACGGTGGGGCCTTGGTTGTCGCACTTTTGGTGAAAGATGGCCGAGCTCCAGCCATCCACGCTGGCTTGGTACAGCAGCTTGAGTTCCCGATGGCCGACCCACTCTTGAAGAACGGCGACGTCTACTTGGCCCATGTTCGGGAGCTGAAGCTGAATATTCTGCTTATCCTCTTGCGACTCGATTTTCCCAAGCATGGAGCTTTCGGTCTCGGCGACAGACTTGAACTGCAGGTTGGTGGGAGGAATGCAAACCGCTGCATCCTGCAAGCTAGCCAAGTACGAGTTGCACTGGCTGACCAAAAACAGGTCCCGCTCCGGGTTCTACATACGCACATACATACATACACACATATACATACATACATACATACATACATACATACATGCATGCATGCATGCATGCATGCATACATACATACATACTTACTTACTTACTTACTTACTTACATGCATGCATGCATGCATGCATACATACATACATACATACATACATACATACATACATACATGCATGCATGCATGCATGCATACATACATACATACATACATACATACATACATACATCATACATACATACATACCTTGCCCTGCGCCGCGGCATCTGCCTGCTTCAGCAAGGTCCCGACCCGTTCCTGAATGCTCTTAAGCCCATCGAGTTGCGACGAGGACAGCGCCAAGCGCTCTGCCGACATGCGGTCCAGAGCCTGCAGGAGGTCCTTCTGCTCCTTGGCCAGCTGCTTGCTTCGTTTCTAAATATTAGAAAAAAAATATAATGAAATGAGATTAAAAACTAAAAATAAACAACCACAACAAGGACAACGACAACGACAACAACAACAACAACAACAACAA
>WBZZ01006801.1:150000-152500 GCA_019918135.1 Paulinella micropora | reverse complement strand
ACTACACACTACACTACACTACACACTACACTACACTACACACCACACTACACTATACACCACACTACACTACACACCACACTACACTACACTACACACTACACTACACTACACACTACACTACACTACACACTACACTACACTACACACTACACTACACTACACACTACACTACACTACACACTACACTACACACTACACTACACACTACACTACACTACACACAACACTACACTACTACACACTACACGACACTACACACTACACGACACTACACACTGCACTACACTACACACTACACTACACTACACACTACACTACACAACACACTACACTACACTACACACTACACTACACTACACACTACACTACACTACACACCACACTACACTACACATCACACTACACTGCACACTACACTACACTACACTACACTACACTACACTACACTACACACTACACACTACACTACACTACACTACCCTACACTACACTATACTATACTATACTATACTATACTATACTATACTATACTATACTATACTATACTATACTATACTATACTAATCTATACTAAACTATACTATACTAAACTAAACTAAACTAAACTAACTAAACTAAACTAAACTAAACTATACTATACTATACTAAACTATACTAAACTAAACCAAACTATACTATACTATATACTATACTATACTATACTATACTATACTATACTATACTATACTATGCTATACTATACTATACTATACTATACTATACTGTACTAAACTATTAATATAATATAATATAATATAATATAATATAATATAATATAATATAATATAATATAATATAATATAATATAATATAATAATATAATATAATATAATATAATATAATACAATATAAGCTGAATATAAGCTGAATATAAGCTGAATATAAGCTGAATATAAGATAATATAATGTAATATAATATAACATAACATAATATAATATAATATAATATAATATAATATAATATAATATAATATAACATAACATAACATAACATAATATAATATAATATGTTATAATGTGTTACAATATAATATAATATAATATAGTAATATAATATAATATAATATAATATAATATAATATAATATTATATTATATAAGATAAGATAACATAACATAACATAATATAACATAATATAATATAATATAATATAATATAATATAATATAATATAATATAATATAATATAAATATAATATAAATGTAATAAATATAATATAAATATAATATAATATAATATAATATAATATAATATAATATAATATAATATAATATAATATAATATAATATAATATAATATAATATTAATTTTATATAATATAATATGATATGATATGATATAATATAATATAATGTAATATAATATAATATAATATAATATAACATAATATAATACAATAATATAAAATAATATTATATAAAATAATATAATATAATATAATATAATATAATATAATATAATATAATACAATAAGAATATAATATAATACAATGATATATATAATATAATATAATATAATGTAATATAATATAATATAATATAAGATGATATAATATAATACAATACAATACAATACAATACAATACAATACAATACAATGCAATACAATACAATACAATACAATATAATACAATATAATATAATTTAATACAATATAATATAACACATATTTCTACCGTGCACGTTGTGCAATGTCTTGTAGCTACGGTATCACAGAAGTCGCATATCGGAGTGCCTATGAACATACAAGGTAAATGTATACATACATACATACATACATATATACACATTATACCTCCAGGGGCTGCTTTCTCTATGCTTGCTTCCAAGGCGCGATTAGGCAAGAGCTGCATACATATATAAATACATTACAGTTACATTACATTTGCATTACATTTACATAACATTTACATTACATTTACATTACATTTACATTACATTTACATTACATTTACATTACATTTGCATTACATTTACATAACATTTACATTAGATTTGCATTACATTTACGTTACATTTACATTACATTTACATTACATTTACATTACATTTACATTACATTTACATTACATTTACATTACATTTACATTACATTTACATTACATTTACATTACATTTATATTACATTTACATTACATTTACACTACATTTACATTACATTTACGTTACATTACATTACATTGCAGTACATTAAATACATACATACATACATACATACATACATACACACATACATACATACACATACATACATACCTATCTACTTACCTACATTCCTACCTACCTACCTACCTACCTACCTACCTACCTACCTACCTTATCTACCTACCTACCTACCCACCCACCTACCTTCATACCTACCTACATATCTACCTACACATCTACCTACCTTCATACCTACCTACACTTCATACCTACCTACATATCTACCTACACATCTACTTACCTTCATACCTAC
>WBZZ01006801.1:127500-140000 GCA_019918135.1 Paulinella micropora | reverse complement strand
AGTCTGTGCGGATGTAGGCAGTTGGACTTCCTGAGTTGATGCATCCAGTTGATGTAATTCCAGCGATGTATTGCAAAGTGAAGAATAATCTTGATCCGTAGAGCATACGCTTGCGGACTGTAGATCGATGGCATGTAGAATGCTGCCTGCTCACCGATGTTCCTCATGAAGACTTGAGCATGCGTTCCAAATCCACCGAAGCTAGACATGACAAAGGGGATGAATTCCGCGCCAGCCTGCTTACATCCTTCCGTGTGTTTGTTGATTTTTTTCGGTTTCACGCTTCTCGATGGCAGCATTCACGTCAAGAATAGTATCTTCGACATAGGATGAAGCGATAGGGTTGGTAACTGCTAGATCAGTGTCAAGCTGTAGCGGAGAGGTAGTATTCACACAGGTGAAAACAGCGAGGTCGATCCATCGTTTCTCGTCATTGTAGTAACGAGGCTCGAGCTTTGCGTTCATCCCACCTACCTTTGAAACGTCCTCATACAATAGCTTTACAAGGTCATCATGCTTGAGCTTAGCAGCAGAACCGCACTTGTGTGTGCATGTGTTGTCAGTGTGTGTTTCAAGTGCAGAGAGACTGAGGAAGGTAGCTTTGTATTCGCAGCAAACATAAGGTCCTGGGTCGGGTGGCTGTTCTTTTGATAGGTCGACGAGGCAGGCGCCTTTGTCCCATGAGATCACATGCCTGATCTTGAAGTACAAGGTATCTGTGGATGGGTGTGCATGTAAGATCAATGTTAGCGCCTTTAGCAAGTAGAGCGTTCTGACGTGCTCGTTCAACGTCGGGGACGTCACGTGCTCGCCGGTTCTCAAATCGCTGAAAGTTGTGCTGAGCAAGAATGTATTTTTTGTAATTTGCAAAAACGTAGAGCATATTTATCAATATCGGCACGAGCAGATAGGTATGGAAAGGAGGGCAGAGCATACTGTTGTATAAATGAAGGGAAAGAGATAGAAGTAAAGTCATCACAAAGGGGGAGAAGAGTGGTGATGGGGATGGAGAGGTTGATGCCGCCCGATTGCTTTGTAACTGGGTTGTCATTCGCCTGAGCGCGCAGTCGATCCAGAGTAGGACAGATTTCTAAGAAGAGAGGGAGAGAGTTAGGATGATACTTATTATCAGCATTCAAAACGGATGCAAAATAGCTAGGATTCACTATCTCAAGCGCAGCCCAAATCCTGGGTGCAGCGTCTGCAAGTGATGCAGCGTATGCGATGGTGGCAAGAGCCTTAACATCAGACAATCCGAAGCCACATGAGTGTACAGGCAGGCAGGCTTGAGCACGAACTGAGTTCTGCACATCATCAGGTAGCGAGTGAAAGGCACCTGCATCTACACCAAATACATGCAAGAATGTGTCGTGCATGTGATGATCGATCTGGTTGATGATGTTTGAGAAGAGAGATGTGGGGATGGTGCGCATGAGATAAACAAGATGGCTGTGCAATGTTTTAGATAAAGTGTGGTATGCAATTTGATGTTCCATTCTCTCATCTTTGAGAGCGTCAAAGACAGGTAAGATTTCGGATAATGCGTCCTTAGATATCTCGTTCATCATCTCTTGCTTCCATTCGTCGTCCTTGAAGTCGCCAATTACTTGAGCGTCTTCGACCACCCGTGCTTGATTAGTTTCCTATGTTCCGTAGCAAAATCGATAAGTGATTGTAGCGGTGGATGCAGTGAAGGCCAGAGGATGCATTTAATGTTGAAGTTGAGATCATAAGGCTTATTGGCAATGAACTTCTTAGTGGCAGCGACGACTGATTCCGCATCGGTACACACGAAGTGAAAGTTGTCTGCATACGATATACACTCTGCTCGCGTACCCTCAAGTGCTTCCTCCGTAATGTCAATCATGGAGTTGCATGCCAGTGCTATTGATAGAGAGCAGCCTTGATTACAGCAATCGTTGTGGCACATACCAATGTATAGTTTCCCTGACCAATCTTTGTAGACAACCCATGATTCAGCATCATTGCCATATTGTAGGTCGATACAGCCGTGTGATATTTAAGTTTCTCTTGATTGTAGGCAGCTTGAAGCATTGCTTTCCTTTCTCTGCTGTTGAAAAAAATCTCTGCATCCAAGATAATGCAGGCTGGGGAAGGGGCTGCTGGGCAGGAGAGGATGGACTGGATGGTGAGGATAGCTGCTTGAGATCCTCCGTTTAAGCTTACAGCGTATTGTGTACGGTGCAAGAGCGTATCTTGTCCTGGCGCTCGATCATGCTTGATAGTAATGGCGCGATCGACGATAGTAAGGAGGCCACATCCCCACGAGAGTGGACGCAACTTTTCTTTCTTTTCGTTGTATCACTTTCCCATGCAGTCTCTAACACGTAGGTGGGATCTCGTCATTGCAGGAATGTTGTTGTGTGCAATGTTACAATCCCTGAAGATAGCTCGATAAAAAGTCAGTAATACAACCAGACACAAATCCACCAAAGGAGAATGATGTCTCGTTATATTAGCTCAGTGAAGCCGAAAAGAAAGCGGCCACAGACCACGGTTAAAATGGCATTAGGTCAAATCCGGCCAAACGATATTGAAATACTGGGAAAAAACTAGGTGCACCTGACACCCGAAAAACTGTACTTTTTACCGGCTATCCGGGGGGTGATGCCTACAGTACCCCTTCCCGTTTTTATAACGGAAATATGCAGTATTTTCGTCATATAGCTGCTGATTTCTTTTCTGCACAAATGCTACGGGGTGTTGCAACTAAGTGCATTAACCCACGGATAGACGGTGCAGTGGATAAATAAAACGCATACACCAGACACGCGTCAACTGTAAATCTCTAGCATCATTTTTTGTAAATAAATAAAAAAAACTCCTTCCACACTCGTTGTCCCCCCCGTAACTTAATCCTGAGTCAGTATGTCAAGAACAAATAGTATTACTATTAAAATAAAAGCAGCATTATAATTTTTTCTCCTTCTCTAAAAACACTTCCGATCAGTAAATACATTGTCTTTTAATAACATACCCTTGTTTTCAATCAGTTACCTTAATATAGTACTAGGGGGCCAGTCCTAATAACTATATCCAAAGCAGGTGTGAGTGAACCCGACCATGCGATAAACCGACACAAGTAGAGACGGACCGTGCTGGTATGACGATATTAAGTATATCCAAAGAAAAAATATTTAATATGTCTACTATGAGAACATTTATTGAGAACATCACCCTGGATACTTTAAGCAGGGTCGTACCAGGAACACCATCGCTAAACTCACAAGCGATCCCCTTCTACGGTGTCGTATCCATTTGCCGATTGACCTTCGCACTCATATGTTGCGATAAAAATGCCAAGTAACAACAATGGTATAAAAATATTTTAATAAGACATGATCTGACATGGGCACTATGAGATTAATCCACATGCAGCTTTCAATGTCCGACGCGTGATAAAAGAAAAAAATGTCACTTACTGCCTTCGTCGCCTTGCGCGAACCCCTTTGCCAGGTGGCGGGCCGCCAACAAAAGTCAAGTCAAACTTTGACTCCTCAAGAATGTCCCATATTTTGTTAGGGATGGCGCCAAATGATAAGTCAAAAGGAATGTCAAGCACTCCCCTAGGCAGTGACTGAATAGTCCACGCAGTGTGGTCTTTGTCTCGAGGGGTAATAGTATCAGTCTCGAGATCTTTCGCGTCTTTGTATACCGGTAAGTATTGTCTAGCTTTTGGATCCTCAACAGGGTCCATGCTTCTTCAGAAATGGAGTACCGGTTGTATCGTTTTTGCTGCTGAGGATCTCTTCGATGTCCGCGCTGCCCGTGTAGTCTGCGGGACCGCCACAGCTCGCATGAGATAAAGATCTGAGAGAGTGTCATCGGCAACATGAGATTCTGCCGGTCTCAACAGATAAAAAGCGTCTCGGACCCACTTGATGGTCGCAATCCGCCTTCCTTCCATCGCGCATGTCGAATGTCCACATTACCCGCGTTTGGGTTAGTGTCCTTCTCTTCTCCTCCTTCATGGACATCCGTCGCTCGCGTCGATCTCGCCACCTTCCTCGGTTAGTCCAAGATAAGGTCATTTTGCGCTCTCCTCCTCTGCGCCTCCGTGAACTTCTCCTTTGTACCGCCGCGGACTATGGGGGCCTTAGACTGAGTCCCCGCCGCGCTTTTGCGGTTTGAGTCTTCCTTGCTCTCCTTCTCGGTCTCCTCCTTCTCCGAGACAGGTGCCCGATAGGCATTCTCCTCCTCTAAGGTATCCTCCTTACTGATAGGCGGTACCTCTTTGAAATCCTCCTTCATCCGTTTCAACGCCTCCTCAACGGATTCATCCTCGAGTAAGAAGGGGTCATATTTGATCAGCCTTCGAACATTCACAATTTGCACCTTCCCTCTACCCCTGATCTTATAGTTCAGAGGTCCCATCTGCTCCATAATCTGGTATGGTCCTTTCCAGTGGGTAAACAGCTTAGAGCTAACCCCCTTGGGTACTTGAGGATGGTACAGGAGTACAATATCCCCAACCCGGAAACGGACTTGATCTAAGTGCGCTTGTCGCACTCCTTGTGCATCAGTCTTTCTGCGCTCCGCCTCCCTATGCGCCGCAACTATTTGCTCCGCCTCCATCTTCGCTCTTAGCCTCATCCCGAACAACTCATCCTCATCTGCCCAAGTGTCCTTTGGATGCAGAAGCGATGTTGGGATATTAGGCTCTCGGCCGTAAACCAATTGATATGGCGAGACTGAGCTCCTGGCTCCTCCTAATGCCGATGAGGGTAGACAGTTCATTGCAAAGGCAAATGAAGGTGCTGCCTCCACCCAGGCTCTCTGATTCTCCTTCTTCATACAGTACATCTTAAGCGAGGCTTTGAGAGGTCTATGTACCCGCTCGATCTTGCCATTCGCTCTCGGGTTATAGGCGGTAACATATTGCCATTTCATCCCGTAGTACTTAGATAGTCTGTCGATGACTTCATTATTAAAGTCAGAACCTCGATCAGAACATATCTTTCTAGGCACTCCGATCTGCGAGACGATCCTGTCGATCAGAGCCTCCGCAGTTGTCTTGCCTGTAACGTCCTTAACAGGAACAACCCAGACATAATTGGTGGCTCGATCTATCGCAGTAAGAAGGTATTTGTACCCTTCGGCCGATTCGGGGAAAGGTCCCACATGATCGATGTGTAAGAATTCAAACATCCCGGCGTGTAACGGGAATGTACCGATCAGGCCGAAATTCGCCTTCAACGGTGTCTTTGTGGTTTTGCATGGGATACATGCGTCTACTTCTCTGTCTATCTCCTCCTTCATTCCTTTCCACCAAAATCGCCTCGCTATGAACCAATGAGTTCTTTGTCGACCCGGATGTGCCAGTAAGGGGCAGTTATGGGCTGCAACATATATGAAGCGCCTCAACTTCTCCGGTACCCAGAGAGTCCATTTGTCAGGCTGTGATGCAAATTTGCCATGCTGGCCCTTGTACCACAATAGCCCATCTCTCCACGCCATCTCCTTCATTTGATCTTTGATCTGCGGAGTCTTTTTAAGCTCATTAGGGTTCTTGTATAACGTTATGAGCTCCTTGAACTCCGGATCCGTCGCCTGCTGCTGCCTCCATGCGGTAGGCGAGGCGATATGGATAGTACCGTCCTCCAACCTTACTCCTACCCTCTCCGGGTCTTCATCAAGCTCGCTTCGATTTTCCTGTGGAGGTTCAGTATAGACCTCAGTCGTCTCCTCCTCCTCTTTTATATTCGCCTTCGCATTCTCGTATGCCTCATAAGACCACTCAGCGTCTTCGAGAACATGCGCCTCACAGCATATGCCATGATCCGGGCCTTGAGGACTATATCGTAGACCCGTGCGGTCATATCGAACGCCTCTTGCCATCTGCATCGCCTCTATGTGGCTTACCTCGTACACCTTGTCCGTGGACAGATCTATCATTTCCACTGATGATACGAGAGCCGACACCTCCGACTGAAACTCTAGCCTAGAAAGGCTATCAGCGACTACGTTTCGCTTTCCCGGTAAGTAGACCATCGTGAAATTGAAACATGACAAGAAAGCTTGCCACCGCGCCAAACGGCCGGTTTGTTCATGATTCATCAACCAAAAAAAGGTTGTGATGATCGGTCCTAACCGTGAATAGAGGTCCTCCCCATAGATATTCTCTGAGCCTCTTGAGAGCCCATACTACTGCCAACGCCTCTCTCTGTCGCGTGCAGTAATTTCGCTCCGCCGCACACAGCTTTCTACTAATAAACATGATCGGGCGCAACTTTTTCTCCTCATCTTCCTGTTGCAGCACCGCGCCAATCGCAAACTTAGATGCATCCGTGTCGACTACGAACGGCTTCGTAAAATCGGGCATCATAAGTACTAATCCGCAGTCCTTGGGATCTTTGTAAATGAGATCTTTGAGCGTATTAAACGCCTGCAAAGCCTCCTCATCCCACTTCTCAAAGTCTCCAAAATCAATCATCTTCTCCAACTTAGCCCGAGTTGCACCCCAATCGGTATGAACTGGCTGTAGTACTGTGCCATCGCAAGAAAAGAGTGTAACTCTGTGCGATTCTTTGGCAACTGTCTACTCATGATCTCCTCCCTCTTCTCGCGCGATATCGAGACTCTGTTATGAGAAATCTCGTAACCCAAATACGTCACACTTGTCTTTGCAAGCTGACATTTCTTTAAGTTGCATTTCAGGCCAAAAGCTCCGATGCGCCTGAAGACATCTGACAAGTGATCGATATGCTCTTCCATTGTGTTAGAGTATACGATAATGTCATCGATGTAACAAAATGCATATTCTCCCGCCTTCTGTCCTCTCCTTCTCATAAAACCATCCTCCGACTGGTCGTCATATTGACCACTCAACATCTTCTGCATCGCCTTCTGAAAGAGCCCCGGGGCCTGTTTGAGTCCCATCGGAAGCACCTTCCACTGGTATATTTCCATACCCACAACGAATGCAGTCAGCCATCTAGATTTCTCGTCCAGTGGTATCTGCCAGAAGCCGTTCTTAAGGTCAATGACCGAATATAATTTCACATTCCGCAGCACCCTTCTGCCTTCTTCTAAGGTCGGCAGAGGATTTCTCTCTTCCTCTAGCACCTTATTCACACGGGCATAATTGATCGTCAAGCGCCATTCTCCTCCTGGCTTAGGGACGATTTTCGGTTGAGAGACAATTGGAGATGTAGATCTCTCAATAAAGTCCTCATCGAGCAACTGTCTCACATTCTCCTCCGCTATTTTTGCCTCATGTATGCTCAAATTTGCCCTCCGTGGTGCCGGAGATGGCTCCGCACCCGGTATCTTGTAAATGACAGCAGTGAAGTCATCCGACTTTACACCACCTGCCCGAGGAGGGTCGAAAATTTCTCTGTACGCCTCCATCTTAGCTTTGAGAAACGCCTTCTCTCTCTCCGAACCCACTCCTTCTTCTAAAATTTTCCGCGCCGCCGCTTGGAAATCTTCCTCCGACATCTTCTGAGGGGCGCTAAGTCCTCCTCCAAACTCAAATCTTCCTCGGACAAATCGTCCAGTCCCGTCCGTTCATACGTGACTGTGTCCGGCTCACCATCATGACCGAGTCCGACAAGCATATCAATAAGGTTCGCGTATTGTATTGGAGCCTTACGGGTGTAGAAACCATCAAAGCATGTGAAAGCTTGAGGTATCAATTTCAACTTGTCCTGGGCTCTGAGCTTCCGCTTGTATGCACTTCTCTGCTCCCGAGACCCGAGTCGACAAGCCACCACTAACTGTTGCTTGCGAGAGGGAACCGGTATAGGATGATCAATAAGCCGGTCCCTTATCTCCTGTGCCCATATCGCCTTCTCATTGTACGGCAGAATGACAGTATACGGCTTGTTACTCTCAAATAGAGTCCGTAGACACTTTTTCACTTCAGTTAATGAGCGCGGCCAGGTAGGCACATCGCCCCAAAAGTTCGTGATAAAAGTTTTAATGTCATCCTCTGGAGTATCGGGGATACGCCCCTTCCTCCTTGGCACAAACGCCTCTCTCTTTTCATCTGACACCTTCGCGTGGTAACAGTAGCCATTAGTAATATGGACATCTGCCCCACCACCTTCTGCGAATCTGGCCAACGACGGGCACTGTTTCGCAACACATGTTATCTCCTCATTACGCGCTACGATTAAGTCATCAATAGACTTTTTGTCCCATGCGGGAATCGTAACCGTATACGCCTGCATCTCCGTCTCCCAATTGTGGGTCCAGGACAGTTCGTCCGGCACTGTGACATATGAATGTACACTTCAGTTGCCTCATGTACGAAGGCCAACCTTTTTCTCTCCGTTGCTAGACTCAGCTCAAAAGCCTCGTATGAGTCAGTAGCAGTCATCGGATTAATATCCTCCTTCTCTCCATTCTTCACTCCATAAATTACTCGCCGTGCGGCGCAATCGATCACTGCCCCCATCGTAGCCAATTGGTCATACGACAGCAGGATTGAACCGTGGTAATCGGGGACAACATAGAGGTCCGCACGATATACTCGACTGGATTTTAATTTGAAAATTAATGTGACGATGACCGTAATTTCCGTACGGCTGCCTACCCCTTTTAGGGTCCCCTTTGTTTTTCTAATATTTTTGTCAACCCATGTCCGGTGACTATTCAAAAACTTCTGGCCGACAATATTAATATTCGCCATCGTATCATTACCAACTTTTAATGTGGTTTGTAAAGTTTCACAAAAGAGGTCAGTGTAGCATAGCGCGTCCGGTCTATGTATACTAGCCGCTAGCACATGAATTTTTTGTTCTAGGGTTTTGAGTCTAAGCTCAAGTTCCTTGTCCTCCTTCCGTTCTTCCCTCTTTTCCTCCAACTTAACTTCTTGAGTCTCCGGGGCTTCCGGTATCTCAAGTGTCCGCTTGACAGAGTCCGGTACACTAGATGTACACTTGTCTACCGTAGAGACGGTTGCGTCCTTTGGCGGGGGAACGGTCCGCTGCTTCTTCGTAGGCGGAGACCTAGCCTTCAGTTGCGGCTTCCTCTCCTCCATCGCCTTCTTCGCCTTCCTATTCGCATCATTTATCATATTAGCTCTCGAAGGATGAACTAGCAAATGCTTACCTTGAGGCTTGTGAGGCTGTGTGCCTTCAACTTCACGTTTAGGAGGAACGGAACCGTTTGTATCCTGTTCAGCAACAGTAGGCATAACTGTGACTGTCGGATTAAAAAGAACAGTTTTTATCTCCTTCTTTCTCTGCTCCTCCTCCCTCTTTTCCTCCCGTCATTCTAGGACTTCAACACGCTCACCTGAGCCAGTGTCTTCGTCTTGACGTCCCCCCTCCGCAGCGGTATAAGCTTGCTGGGGGTAGTTGGAGCTGGAACTGGAGCTATAATTCCAGTATCCGTGTTCTCTGGGAGGGCGCGCTGGGGTCCGGCCTCCCGTTCCCCGATAGCCCCGACCTCTTGGTGCCCATCCTCTTGGTGTCCCTCGGGACCCTCGTGACGCTCCTCTCGTCTCTCCTCCTCTAGTCGGCGCCGCTTGTCGGCCCGCTGCTTCTTTCTCCTCCTTTCTCTTCATCTTCTCAAGGAAGGAAATGACGGCCTCCCGGAACTCTCCGTCCGCGACCATATTTGCATTCCACCTCCTCTCCACCAACTCCTTCTTGTAAACTCTGTATAAGGCCTGCTCCTTTTTTGAGCCTTTGAGTTCTCTCAGGAAGATATTTCGCATCCTGTCATCGTCAGAGTCATGACTGTGTGGACAGGTGCCTACTCCATGCTTCGCCTCATTCTTACACGCCATCTATTGTCGAAAAACAGTCAGAGATTTGCAAAAATACTCTGATGTATGTGTTTTGAGATGCAACTAAGTGCACAGACTTGAAAGGAGGAGTACTACGCTCGTGTCCTTCAAGTTTGTTTGTAACTGTGAGTGTTTGTTTGTATGTCTGTTGACCTACTCTGTCTCTGTCTCAAGAGAGAACACAAGAACAGCTATGAGGTCTGGTGTCTGGCCTCCTTATGAGGACACAGATACAGGCTGTGTAGAGGGTACTGAGACACCTACTCACAAACACCTAGACGTCTGGTTTTGCAAAAGGAGCTGTGTGGGGATGTGCTGGAATATTTGTTTTTTGGAACACCTACTCAGAAGAGATAGGTCTGTCTAATTTTTCTTTCTGCTGTTCCAAAAACAAGCAAGAAAAGAAATCAGCCTTGTGCTGGTGAGTCCAATGTTACAATCCCTGAAGATAGCTCGATAAAAAGTCAGTAATACAACCAGACACAAATCCACCAAAGGAGAATGATGTCTCGTTATATTAGCTCAGTGAAGCCGAAAAAGAAAGCGGCCACAGACCACTGTTAAAATGGCATTAGGTCAAATCCTGCCAAACGATATTGAAATACTGGGAAAAAACTAGGTGCACCTGAAACCCGAAAAACTGTACTTTTTACCGGCTATCCGGGGGGTGATGCCTACAGCAAGGTGAAATAGTAGGCTGATGAGGCAATCCTTGCTGTTAGGATCGTCGAGAAGATATAGGAGGAGCTTGGGAGTCAATCTATAAATGTCTCTAAGATTATCGCGCTGGAGCTAGGATATGGCTGCCCGTACATTAGCATCTTCAATTTTTACCAATACCACGCTAGGTGGGCTTGGTAAAGCGCTGCTGTTGGAGTGAGGAGCTCTCTTCAGCAGCTTATGAGCAAGCTTTTCTTGTAATTTGGAATCAGTTATATCTGCAGGCGCATCCAGGTTTGTAATATTATCGGATTTATGAGTCTTGTTACCGTTGATGATGCGTTTGATGTTCCTGATCAGCCGTTCCTTTGTATCAAGGTTTGGCCGCCTGTTATCATCAGCAGGAGGGGCCGGCATGCTGGCGGAGGTGATTGATGATGGCATGCTGAGGCGTTGCAGCTGAGCTTCAAGATTCTTCTTCTGTCTTCATTTGGACATTTGAAGTGCTAGTGATGGGAAGGTTAGGAAGGTGAGTAGCGTTATGCAGGGTAGCGTCATCAGCAACGCCTGCATCCCACCTGCTCAGAGCACTAGCAAGCGGTTTGATGATATTGTTGTGTGAAGAGGTTTGATAGATTCGTTGTAATTCAACAGGTAATGATTCCCACGTGGGGTGTGTTGCAATGCAAGGAAACATGTCAAGGATAGTAGTGTCTGTCTTTAGGTCAGGGCCCGAGGGTCAGTGTCAGGCATGTGTTGTGATGCATGTGAAGAGTCAGGTGAGGCAGGTGTAAGTGATAGTGAGGTGAAGCAGCATGTGATGCTGGAGATGCATGCTTATTTTCATTTATAGCAGGTGAGGCAGGTGGTTGGGATAGCAGAGGAGAGAGAGAGAGAGAGAGAGAGAGAGAGAGAGAGAGATAGGTAGAGTGTGTATCGGCTTCGGGCTATTGCAATTCTGCTTCTTCTTGAGTTGTTGCCTGAGATAGAGATGAAGAGAGAGGAATAGATAGTGTAACATGGTTAGAGGGTGAGGGAGACAGAGGTTGAGTGGGTGCCTATGCATTTGGGTCGTCATATAAGGGATTATTATGAACCCAAGGTGCAGGGCGAGGAGAAGATACAAGAATGGGAGAAGAGAGGTGAAATAATAGGAGAATGGGGGAGGAGAATCAGATGAAGAGGAGTAGTATAGGGTGCCACTTTGGCACACTTTTTGGATACATACAGACTAAGCGACGAAACGGCTCTATCGGCTCTCCTGTTCGTCGTCTTAACGGATAGAAAATAACTGCTATTTAATGGTTATTTCTAACAATTAATTATTTTTACATTTAAAGATAAAATAGAGACACATATATAAGATGATGCGATTTAGAATGTCTAGAGGTTGTGTTATGGTAAAGAATAACGAAAAGAGACCAATGGTAAAAGTTCAATGAGAGAAGGAGGAAAGGTTATGTGTAAGAGTATCTGTATTGGAAAGAAGAAATCAAAAGAGCAAGCACTAGAAGAAGCAAAGAAATATCACGAAGAAATTGTGATTCCAAGGTATGAGGAATGGAAAGTAAATTATGATAAAGAAACAAAAGAAATCAAAAAAGAAAAGAAGAAAATTTGGAAACACAAAGATTTCAAGTGTGAATGCGGCGCTGAAATACATAATGGCAACAAAGGGCGACATATGAAGTCTCAGAAACATATTTCAGCAGATTACAAAATTACGGAAAAAGAAAAACCTCCAGTTCCTCCTAGACCAAGCAAAGAGTATATGGAGAGAATAAAGAATGAGGAGATGTCAAAGTCCAAGGATAAGGACGATAGGTGTAATATTTGCGGATACATGGAACATAACTGCCACTGCGGTTGCGGGTATGGTAAGTATTGGTAATTAAAAGGTTTGTCCGCAGAAAACACTGAATTTCCATCTAAAGACAAGGAAGGGGGCTATATATAGGGCACACGAGGCCACGAGGGGACAACCGATTGAGGCGGACAAATATTTTAATTTTATAAAATTATATTTTCCTTAATATACAATTATCAAACATGGAGACACATGCATACAACGGCAAGGTCT
>WBZZ01006801.1:77500-82500 GCA_019918135.1 Paulinella micropora | reverse complement strand
TCCAAAGACTTGTCTTAGGATGACTCGCAGGCCATCAGTAAGATCGCTGCCTGCCTCTCGCTTGTCCCACATCAGTTGCTGCACCATCTTGACGTCCTGCTGAAGGGCCCACTTGTCCACAGTCGAACACCAACCCTCGAGGTCCTTCTCTGAGCTATTTAGGAGCTCCTGAAGCCCTTGTTGTAGATCCATTGAGTCCCTGATAGCGCCTTCGGCCTCCGCAGTCCAGTCGGATTTGACTTGAGATGCGATGACAGGAAATCGCTTCTCCGGTAGAACACGCAGCCGTCCATAGAACTTCAGTTGCGCCGCCCGCCGCAAACGCTCCGCACTCAAAGAGCGCGCCAGAAAGAGTGTAATCCACTTGCTTGTCTTAGGGCTGATGCCGAGAATCATCCTCATGGGGCGCAGCATTGCTGCCTCCAGCTTGGTGAGCTGCGATACGGGGGCACGCCAGACATCGAAGGCGTACTTCAGCTTGGCCCCCACAAGTTGATTCCAGCACATGAGACGATACCTAGCTTGTATCTCACCTGCACACCACAAAGAGTACCAACCTGCGGTGGCGACTTCAGTGACACGCGTAGCCCGCAGGGCCTGCTCCTTCCACTTCAGGTCGTCGGTGATAACCACTCCCAGGTACTTGTACTGACTGGTGACACAAAGCTTCTGGCCGCGAAACAACACCACGGGCTCACCTCGCTCCCTGATACTTGGTCGTTTCGCCTTGCTCGACGTGTAAATGGGCATGATTTCCGTCTTGCCGGGCTTCAAGTTGACTTCCAGCCGGTAATCTTCCGCGAACTTGGCCACAACATTGACCATCTTCTGGAGCTCGGTGCGACTGTGAGCGATGAGGGCCACGTCGTCCGCGTATAGAAGTGCCTTGATGTCGTTCAGCCGCTTCACATCCGTGATCTTGAGGGCACTCGCCAGCCGATCACACAGCTCATCCATAAAGACGTTGAAGAGTGTGGGAGAGAGAGGGGACCCCTGTTGGACGCCTACACCCTCCAGTACTTCGGGGGTGAGTGCTCCATCAACTAGCACTTGCGACGAAGTCTGCTCGTAGCACCTGCGTAGCGTGCGCCAGAACTTGCCCCTAACACCCAGCTTCCAGAGCCTCTCAAATAGGCCATCTCTCCAAACAGACGGGAAAGCCTTGCGTAGATCGACGAACAGGACATACGACTCCCGCTTCTGCTGCTGACGCCCCTTCAACCTCTGCCAAAGGGTAAAGACCTGATCCGTAGTGCGACGCCCCGGGCGGAAGCCTCCCTGCTCTGGACGTAGCTTATCCGGGCCATCCACGAAGAGCGTTAGACGAGTAGCTAATAAGGACAGATACAGCTTACCAAGGCAACTAATAATCGAGATATCCCTCCAGTTGTCAGGATCCGTAGGATCCCCACCCTTGGGGATATTGACGATGATTCCCTTGCCCCAAGCTTTTGGAGTCCTCTCGGCTTCTCGAATCCAGTTGAAGTACTGCGTTAAGTAGCGATTGATGTAGGCGCCGCCATACTTGAGCATCTCGTTCTTCACTTTGTCCTCGCCACAAGCTTTGTGGTTATTCAGGGCACGTTGCCTTGCAAGGACCTCCTCTTGCGTGAACGGCTTGTCCAGCTCTTCGCAAGTGTCTTCACCTACTTCGTGCTCCTTCATAGCCCGGGCCACCTCATCTCTGAAGCGATCGTTCCAGTGGAACTGCCGCTTAGCTTCGGCTTCCTCCCACTCCAGCGAGCCTGCTTCTGCACAGCACTCCACCACAACAGCCGCACTTGCCGGATTTTCCCGTGGCTTCACCGAATTTTTCCGAAATTCCTCCCACCGAGCGACCTTTTCCGGCAGCGTACACGCCAGTGAGCCATCCTCCCTTTGCACCGGCGCGGAGACCTTCGTTCTGCGTGCCCCGCCAAGCCGCTTCGCGAGTAGCCAAAAGCGCTTTGAGGATTGCTCGCGTTGACATTTGACCGCTTCTTCCTGCACTTGCTTGAAGGAGGCGGACTTCTTGGCCCGAGTTGCCTTCCGAATTTGCTTGCGGAGCCGTAGCCAATTCAGACGGGCTTCCACATTCGATTCATCCCTCCTGTATGCTGCGTAGGCCTCCCGGCGCTGTTGAATGAGCTCCTTTAGCTCCCCGTCGAACCAATTGTTGGTGAAACGGGGTCGTATACATCTGGAGCCAAGGACCCGGTGCGCCGCCATTCGGAAGGACTGCGCCACTCGCTCGGTGACGTCATCTACCACCCGTTGGCTGTCGGCACCACCCGATAGGTCAAGCTCAGGCAGCTGATGCACTCCAAGCTTCTGTAGGCAATGCTGGAATACGTCATCGAACTTGTCGCGTAGATAATCCAGCGCTTGCTTCGCAGCGTGATCATTACCCGAGACACCAGTACCAATGAGCTTATCAACACGAAAGGACCTGTAAGGTTTCGCAGCCCGCTTTGGCCGGCGCTGGCCGCTCCACGTCAGTTCGGCCCATACTGCCTTGTGGTCCGTATCAAGATCATCTTTGCATACTCCGAACTTTGCTCCAGATGCCAAGCCAGGCGACGCGCAGATGTAATCGAGGAGGTGCTTGCCTGTGCCCATGCCGCGCTGCTCACGCCGGGACCACCAGTAGGACCCTTCCACTGGGCACGAGAAGCCGCTCAGATTTCGCAGGCCCGTAGCGACGAGGACAGCCGCGAGTCTCTTGCCGTTCTCCGAACGTACCGGTGCTCCCTTATCATCGACCTCCCCGTGCTGACCGACGATGCCCTCCTCTTTTCGGCTGCATGCCGGCCCGAGCTTCGCGTTGGCATCCGCCACCGTGACCACAAGACCTTTGGCTCCAAAAAAAGCTATAGCTGCCTGCCAGGCCGCATACGCCTCTGACGACTCTTCTTCCTGCGTTTCCTGGGGAAAGTAGCCGTTGCCCACATAGATATCCTGAGCGCCAGTAACACCCGAGGCGATACGCAGCCACATTGCTGCCGGTGGTCGACGGGGGCTGACACCAGGTTGCAATACGGACCAAGGAAGTTAGCCACCGCGAATAGAACCCCACCCTTGCAGCGATTTTTCTCGCTGACCTCCGCAGGTTTTCCAAAAATCCGGAATCCATCCAGGCTGCATTTGGAAAGTTGCTTCTTGCCCATGCGGTGCTCCTGAGCCCCGATGACTAGCCAGCCCTCGTGCTTGTAGAATGATGCCCATTCCGCCGTGCCTACGTTGTCGTATCCCGTTTTACCCTGCCAGTTGTGACTCGCGACGAGTAGCTTGAAGCCGGTATCGAACTGCTTGGAGCGATGCTTCTTGGCTCGTTTCCGGACCCGACGGCCGCGCTTGGCTTCCGCCCTCGTGCTGCCCCCCTCTGCAGGTGCTTGCGCAGGTTGGTCCCCCACTGCACTGGCCGCCGAATGCAGGGGCACCACATGCACATCAGCACACTCAGACACACACTTAGGTGCATCGGCAGGCAATTCCGAAGACACCACCTGCACATCATCGACACATTCTTCATGCAGAGGCAAGACGCGATATCCCGTCGCAGCCTCCTCCTTCCGGACCGCCGCTTCCCCACGCAGATGGATGCGAATAAGCCTTCGGACACGTTCCCTGTCCCTGAACCTGCGCCCAAGGGCCACATTGACCCCTCTGCCGAAGAATTTGAGATGTTTGAATTGCTGCAACGCCGTCTGCCTGCTGTCATCGTCCTCGTAGACCAGCTCCAGGTGACGAGACATTCGCTGGCCTTGCCACTCCATTACCGGGACCACCAGACCAAGACCGCTCATTTTGGAGGCGATCTCCTGTAGATTGGCGCGTTCTGAGAGCCCCCAGACAATCAGATTACGCCCGTCCTTGTCGTACCGATCTACCCGCCGGTACCGTCGAGGCGGCGGTGCCATCTGCCATATAGCGCCGCTCGCCTTATGTTGAAGCGCCGACCCGTGTGCCAGGTTTGGGGAGGAAGGATGAGGCGCAGCTAAGATAGCCTCTCCACGTGGTTCAGGAATTCCGAATAATAATAATAATAATAATAATAATAATAATAATAATAATAATAATAATAATAGTGATAATATAATAATAGTAGTAGTAGAAGTAGAAGTAATAGTAGTAGTGGTAGTGATAGTAGTAGTAGTAGTAGTAGTAGTAGTAGTAGTAGTAGTAGTGGTAGTAAGAAAATAAGAATAATAGTAGTAGTAATAGTAGTAGTAGTAGTGGTAGTAGTAGTAGTAGTAGTAGTAGTAGTAGTAGTAGTAGTAGTAGCAATCATAATAATAATAATAATAATAATAATAATAATAATAATAATAATAATAATAATAGTGCTTCTCTGTCAATGGCTGATGCATTTCTGCACATGCGCCTCCATCGTCTCACCCGTGAGGGGAGTACGAAGAATTGACGATAGGCTCTAATGACACCCCCGCAAGGGCAGTTCCAACACTTCCAGACGGACCGGTATGTTCAATGAAAATACTGGTCCAGATCTGGACCGGTATGTTCAATGAAAATACTGGTGGCACCGACGGGAATCGAACTGGCGACAGGGCCCAGATGGTAGAACTTGACCACTGGGCTATTACGGTGTCCAATAATAATAATAATAATAATAATAATAATAGTGCTTCTCTGTCAATGGCTGATGCATTTCTGCACATGCGCCTCCATCGTCTCACCCGTGAGGGGAGTACGAAGAATTGACGATAAGCTCTAATCACACCCCCGCAAGGGCAGTTCCAACACTTCCAGACGGCCGGTATGTTCAATGAAAATACTGGTCCAGAAATAGACCGGTATGTTCAATGAAAATACTGGTGGCACCGACGGGAATCGAACTGGCGACAGGGCCCAGATGGTAGAACTTGACCACTGGGCTATCACGGTGTCCACAATAATAATAATAATAATAATAATAATAATAATAATAATAATAATAATAATAATAATAATAATAATAATAGTGCTTCTCTGTCAATGGCTGATGCATTTCTGCACATGCG
>WBZZ01006801.1:27500-45000 GCA_019918135.1 Paulinella micropora | reverse complement strand
TATCTATCTATCTATCTATCTATCTATCTATCTATCTATCTACCTACCTACCTACCTACCTACTTACCTATCTATCTATCTATCTATCTATCTATCTATCTATCTATCTATCTATCTATCTATCTATCTAGGCGGTGGCAGACAAGCTACCGAAAGGCGCGCAGCTGAAAGCCTGCCCTGCGGTGGGGACCTGGGTATGTATGTCTGTATGTATGTATGTATGTATGTATGTATGTATGTATGTATGTATGTATGTGTTTGTAGAGACCACCTACCGTCAGCAACTGCTCCCTGCAATGCTCATTGGGCTTTGCCGAGGTCTGTCTACCTATCTATCTATCTATCTATCTATCTATCTATCTATCTGTCTGTCTATCTATCTATCTATCTATCTATCCAACTGCTCCCTGCAAGGCTCCTTGGGCTATGCCGAGGTCTATCTACCTATCTATCTATCTATCTATCTATCTATCTTCTGCAAGGGGCGCTTTATGGAACGAGCCCTGGCCCCGCCTGGTACTAGGGAGCTTTGGTATTGCCTGTATCAGTCCCTTCCGTGCAAACATCACGGCTTAGCTGGGCATCGGGTTAATACTTTACCCACAGACTTCCTGGTTGACGAAATCAGAAGCTCCTTTTTTCTGACATTAGTCGATATTTCATCAGTTGATCTTATCACTTACTCTGCGGAATGAACCAAGGCCACTTGAGGTGTCACTGACCCTCTCTTGGGCTTGATTTTTTGAAATGGGTGCCATCTGTCGACAGACAGAGAATTAGGGGATGGTGTGGTGTGCTGGGCCCGTGGTGGGGTGCCTTATGTGTGCCTAGCCATACGCCTATAAGTCACATGCCGAAATAGCGACGGGAAGCACAATCCTGTTCCCTCAGGGTGCCCTTTCTCGCTTGTTGAGCCCGGAATAAAACCCACAGTGCTCTGTCGGTTTATACTAGACTGTCGAACAGTCTCGAAACTCCATCTGCTTACTGGGCCCTCTGTAATGGAGGTGGGAGCTCGTTCTGCAAGGGGCGCTTTATGGAACGAGCCCTGGCCCCGCCTGGTACTAGGGAGCTTTGGTATTGCCTGTATCAGTCCCTTCCGTGCAAACATCACGGCTTAGCTGGGCATCGGGTTAATACTTTACCCACAGACTTCCTGGTTGACGAAATCAGAAGCTCCTTTTTTCTGACATTAGTCGATATTTCATCAGTTGATCTTATCACTTACTCTACGGAATGAACCAAGGCCACTTGAGGTGTCACTGACCCTCTCTTGGGCTTGATTTTTTGAAATGGGTGCCATCTGTCGACAGACAGAGAATTAGGGGATGGTGTGGTGTGCTGGGCCCGTGGTGGGGTGCCTTATGTGTGCCTAGCCATACGCCTATGAGTCACATGCCGAAATAGCGACGGGAAGCACAATCCTGTTCCCTCAGGATGCCCTTTCTCGCTTGTTGAGCCCGGAATAAAACCCACAGTGCTCTGTCGGTTTATACTAGACTGTCGAACAGTCTCGAAACTCCATCTGCTTACTGGGCCCTCTGTAATGGAGGTGGGAGCTCGTTCTGCAAGGGGCGCTTTATGGAACGAGCCCTGGCCCCGCCTGGTACTAGGGAGCTTTGGTATTGCCTGTATCAGTCCCTTCCGTGCAAACATCACGGCTTAGCTGGGCATCGGGTTAATACTTTACCCACAGACTTCCTGGTTGACGAAATCAGAAGCTCCTTTTTTCTGACATTAGTCGATATTTCATCTATCTATCTATCTATCTATCCAACTGCTTCCTGCAATGCTCTTGGGCTATGCCGAGGTCTATCTGTCTATCTACCTATCTATCTATCTGTCTATCTATCTATCTATCTATCTATCTATCTATCTATCTATCTACCTATCTATCTATCTATCCAACTGCTCCCTGCAATTCTCCTTGGGCTATGCCGAGGTCTATTTATCTACCTATCTACCTACCTATCTACCTACCTATCTATCTATCTATCTATCTATCATAAGCCGCATCAGCCTTTCCCCCCCGCCCCCCCCCCCCCCCCCCCCCCCAAAAAAAACACACACACACACACAAACACTTCACACACACACATACACACATCATCATCATCCACGGGAAACTGTTTTGCAGTTTTTCACAAATAGATGGTGTAATATTTCTATCTATCTATCTATCACACAGGTCGCCAGCACGGTCGGCGTCTGCAACCCCTCGGCCACCAGCAACAGCGCCGAGTACGTCGGACAGACCATCCTCTGCCGCCCTTGCAGCGAGTTGAAGCGCGTTACCGGCAACGCCGTAGGCCGCTGTGGGGACTGCCTAGACACCTTCTGGGGCACCTCCGGCGCGAACGCTCCGCCTGGCTCTCTCCAACTGCTAGATTGCAAACCATGCTCTGTGGTCCAGGTGATCGATCTATCTATCTATCTATCTATCTATCTATCTATCTATCTATCTATCTATCTATCTGTCTATCTGTCTGTCTGTCTGTCTATCTATCTATCTATCTATCTATCCATCTATATCTATCCATCTGTCTATCTGTCTCTATCTATCTATCTATCTATCTATCTATCTATCGATCTATCGATCTATTTATCTATCTATCTATCTATCTATCTATCTATCTATCTATCTATCTATCTATCTATCTATCATTGCCCCAGTCTAGATAGCTGCTGGATTCTATCTATCTATCTATCTATCTATCTATCTATCTATCTATCTATCTATCTATCTATCGTGCTCTGTGGCGCAGCTCTGTTCTTTCTTTCCTTCCGAATTATTTTCCTTCCTTGTCTCTTTTTCTTCGCTTTCTTTTCTTTTTTTTTTTTTTTTTTTTTTTTTTTTTTTTTTTTTTTTTTTTTTGTTTTTTTTTTTTTTGTTGCTTTTTGAACTTTGCATTCAATTTTTTTGTTCAATTGTGTAACTTTACCCCCCCCCCCCCCCCCCTTTTTTTTTTTTTTTTTTTTTTTTTTTTTTTTTTTTTTTTTTTCCTTTTCCTTTTTTTTTTTTTCGCCTTGTGATTACTTACTTACTCACTATGTATGTATGTATTCATTTATGTGTATGTATGTATGTATGTATGTATGTATGTATGTAATGTAATGTAATGTAAAGTAAAGTAAAGTAATAATGTAATGTAATGTAATGTAATGTTTGTAATCTTATGTAATCTTATGTAATGTTATGTAATGTTGTGTCATGTTATGTAATGTTATGTAATGTTATGTTATGTTATGTTATGTTATGTTATTTAATGTAATGTAATGTAATGTAATGTAGTGTAATGTA
Organism: Paulinella micropora; assembly: GCA_019918135.1. NCBI lineage: Eukaryota > Cercozoa > Imbricatea > Euglyphida > Paulinellidae > Paulinella > Paulinella micropora. The sequence goes on along the minus strand of WBZZ01006801.1, from coordinate 41,699 downwards.
GTGTAATGTAGTGTAATGTAGTGCAATGTAGTGCAATTTAATGTAATGTAATGTAATGTATTCTAATGTATTGTAATGTATTGTAATGTATTGTATTGTATGCATTGTAATGGATTGTAATGGATTGTAATGGATTGTAATGGATTGTAATGTAGTGTAATGTAGTGTTGTAATGTAGTGTAATGTAGTATTGTAATGTAGTGTAATGTAGTATTGTAATGTAGTGTAATGTAGTATTGTAATGTAGTGTAATGTAGTATTGTAAGGTAGTGTAATGTAGTGTAATGTAGTGTAATGTAGTGTAATGAAGTGTAATGCTGTAATGTAGTGTAATGTAGTGTAATGTAGTGTAATGCAGTGTAATGTAGTGTAATGTAGTGTAATGTAGTGTAATGTAGTGTTGTAATGTAGTGTAATGTAGTATTGTAATGTAGTGTAATGTAGTATTGTAATGTAGTATTGTAATGTAGTGTAATGTAGTATTGTAATGTATTGTAATGTAGTATTGTAATGTAGTGTAATGTAGTGTAATGTAGTGTAATGTAGTGTAATGTAATGTAGTGTAATGTAGTGTAATGTAGTGTAATGTAGTGTAATGTAGTGTAATGTAGTGCAATGTAGTGTAATGTAGTGTAATGTAGTGTAATGTAGTATTGTAATGTAGTGTAATGTAGTGTAATGTAGTAATCTAGTGTATGTAATGTATGTAATGTATGTAATGTATGTAATGTAGTGTAATGTATGTAAATGTATGTAAATGTATGTAAATGTATGTAAATGTATGTAAATGTAATGTAAATGTAATGGTAATGTAATGGTAATGTAGTGGTAATGGTAATGGTAATGGTAATGGTAATGTAATGGTAATGTAATGGTAACGTAATTGTTATGTAATGGTAATGTAATGGTAATGTAATGGTAATGTAATGGTAATGTAATGGTAATGTAATGGTAGTGTAATGGTAGTGTAATGGTAATGTAATGGTAATGTAATGGTAATGGTAATGGTAATGGTAATGGTAGTATAATGGTAGTGTAATGGTAGTGTAATGGTATGTGTAATGGTATGTGTAATGGCGATGTGATGGTAAATGTAATTGTAAATGTAAAAGTAAATGTAAAAGTAAATGCAAAAGTAAAAGCAAATGTAAAAGCAAAAGTAAAAGCAAAAGTAAAAGTAAATGTAAATGTAAATGTAAAAGTAAAGGTAAAGGTAATGGTAAAGGTAATGGTAAAGGTAATGGTAATGGTAATGGTAATGTAATGTATGTAATGTTGTGTTTCAGGTTGGCCAGTATATCAAGGCCGCATGCACCAAGACCAACGACACGCAGGCAGGTAGATAGATAAAGATTAAGTAAGTAAAAGGAAGGAAGGGACTATCCTCGAATAGATAGATAGATAGATAGATAGATAGATAGATAGATAGATAGATAGATAGATAGATAGATAGATAAGATAAGATAAGTTAAGTTAAGTTAAGTTAAGTTAGATAGATAGATAGATAGATAGATAGATAGATAGATAGATAGATAGATAGATAGATAGATAGATAGATAGATAGATAGATAGGATAGATAGGATAGGATAGGATAGGATAGGATTTAGGATTTAGGGTTTACGGTTTAGGGTTTAGGATTTAGGATTTAGGATTTAGGATTTAATATTTAAGATTTAAGATTTAGATTTAAGATTTAGATAAAGATTTAGATAAAGATTTTAGATAAAGATTTTGATAAAGATTTACATAATAAAGATTTAGATAAAAGATTAAGATTTAGATTAAGATTTAGATTTGGATTTAGATTCGGATTTAGATTTGGATTTAGATTTGGATTTAGATTTGGATTTGGATTTGGATAAAGATAAAGATAGGGTAGGATAGGATAGCATTGGATAGAATAGGATAGGGTAGGATAAGATAGGATAGGATAGATAGATAGATAGATGGATGGATGGATGGATGGATGGATGGATGGATGGATGGATGGATGGATGGATATAGCTCGGCCTCTGCAAGGATGCCCACCGCGATGACGCGGCCAAAGCCGGGGAATGCGGCGACTGCAAGAACTCGCTGAAAAAGTTCGGGATCGCCGGCCCCGTCTTCAGCAAGTCTGCTATTGAAAGCTGCCAGGTATCTATCTATCTATCGATCGATGGATCGATCTTTCTTTCTGACTTACTTATTACTTACTTATTTACTTACTTACTTACTTACTTGCTTGCTTGCTTACTTACTTACTTACTTGCTTACTTTACTTTACTTTACTTTAACTTTACTTTACTTTACTTTACTTTACTTTACTTACTTTACTTTACTTTACTTTACTTTACTTTACTTACTTACTTACTTACTTTCTTACTTAACTTACTTACTTACTTACTCACTCACTACTCACTTACTCACCTACTTCACTCAGGACTGCTCCACTGCTCCCAACGGCTCTTTTATCAGCACGGTCTGCTCTGCCACTGCCAACACCTTATTCGACACCTGCTCCTCGGTCTCGCGAGCAGCAGGTACGGGCGGCCTCTGCGGCAATTGCAACGCCGGCAAGTACGGCACCTTGGCTACTTCTCTGAGTTTGTTCTCAACCAGCCTGTTCAAAGACTGTGCAGACATGAACTGCAGCGTAGGAAGGGAAGGAAAGGCCGCTGCGGTGTCTTCCACCGATTGCCAATCTTGCACGCCGGGGCGTTTCTCCCCCGGCGGGAACAAAGTGTGCAACCCAGTCTTCTGCCCGGCCGGGTACACCCCCAAGACGAGTGAAGGGGCGGTTGCGGTCGACGACTGCACGCCGTGCACGAGTGGGAAATACTCCCTGGGCAACGTGAGCTTGTGCTTGAACGTGACTTGCCCTGTCCAGACAGGGCAGACCTGGGACTTCAGGGCGGATGGACAAGCCACCAGCGCCTCTGACTGCAACCAGGTCTGTAACAGCGCGCAGTGCAGCAACTTGAACGGGTTTTCCTACAGCCTGAAAGCAGGCCCGCCAGTTTGCAAAGGAGCCTGCAGCCGCGACCAGTGCTGCGACTTGCTTACTCTGGCAATCAACGAATGCGCCACGCAAGGCAGCACATGTCCCTTCGGCGCCAGCTCGTGCATGGAGCTACCACCCCCTGCCACCTTCGTCTGCGGAGATGCACAGGCCGTTGACAACTTTGGCGGCGCCACTGGCCCTTGGACCAACGCTACAGGCGGCACCTGCACCGATCACTCGATTTCGCAAGGCATGTTCTGCGCGGGAACCTCTGCCAGCTTGCCGTGCTTTCTGCCCAATCCGCCCCTGGCCACCTTGCCCGACAGACGCCAGTTCTCGTATGGAGTCTTCAGCTTTGTTCTCACGATCTCCGGGAACACGAGAAGGTTCGAGCTGACTGGCAACAGAAACACGTGGCGACAACAGACGGCAGGATTTTCGTGGAACAGCGCGAATGGCTTTGTGTATTGGGGCATGGTTGGCCCGAACAGCCAGAGCAGCACCAATGCCTCGATCGCTCTGCGGACCGGAGATGTCGTCAGGTATCTCTATCTATCTATCTGTCTATCTGTCTATCTATCTATCTATCTATCTATCTATCTATCTATCTATCTATCTATCTATCTATCTGTCTATCTATCTATCTATCTATCTATCTATTTATCTATCTATTTATCTATTTATCTATCTATCTATCTATCTATCTATCTATCTATCTATCTTTCGTCAGGGTAATCTATCGCTGGCGCCCTACCCCGCAAACGGTCGGGGTTTCGCTCCCGGTGGCGTTCTGGGGAGAAATGTTCAAACGCGTCGGAAGCAATTGGGTTGACCTTACGACTACCGCTGTTAAAGACTTGTTCCTTCCTAAGCAGTACATTTCCCGCATTGGTTTGAACCTAGCCGGCGTGTGTGTGGACAATATCACGTTTTGGTACAAGACTGCTGCGGCTGTGTTGGACTGCCCTCCGGGAACCGTGCCCGACAGCTTCAACGAAAAATGCTTGCCAAAGTGCCCGCCGGACTACTGGGACCCTGTGTACCAGAAATGCTCCAAGTGCCCAGCGAATTCAGCCACGGATTTTGACAGAGGTACCTACCTATATACCTATCTATCTATCTATCTATCTATCTATCTATCTGTCTATCTGTCTATCTATCTATCTATTTATCTATCTATCTAGCTGTCTATCTATCTATCTATCTATCTATCTATCTATTATCTGTCTACCTATCTGTCTATCTGTCTATCTGTCTATCTATCCATCTATCTATCTATCTATCTATCTATCTACCTACCTACCTACCTACCGACCTACCTAAAGGCTTGGATGAGCTCTCGCTAGGACAAGCGGCGTGCTTGTGCAACACAGGCTATAGAAAGATCACCACTGACCAAGGTAATTTAGTCAGATAGTCTACATAGCAAGTTAGCAACAACAACAAAAAAAAAAAAAAAAAAAAAAAAGTATTGTCTTTCTCTACTTGTGTAGGTAGGTAGGAAGGTAAATATATACATTTGTGTGACACGGTCGGTGTGATGTCTGTCTTTCCGTGTGTTTGTGTGTGTGCGTGTGTGTGTGTGTGTGTGTGTGTGTGTGTGTGTAGGTAGGTAGGTAGGTAGGTAGGTGGGTGGGTGGGTAGGAAGGTAGGTCGGTAGGTAAATGCATGTATGTATGTAACACGATCGGTATGTAATGTCAGTCTATCTATCTATCTATCTATCTATCTATCTATCTATCTATCTATCTATCTATCTAGGCTTTGAGTGTGTTGACCAACAGAAGCCAGATCTAGTCTGTCGTATATGTATATGTATCTGTATCTGTATCTGTATCTGTATCTGTACCTGTATCTGTACCTGTACCTGTACCTGTGCCTGTACCTGTACCGGTGTACCGGTATTATACCGGTGTACCGGTGTACCGGTACCGGCGGTACCTGTAGTACATGTAGTACATGTAGTACATGTTGTATATGTTGTACATGTACTACATGTACTACATGTACATGTACATGTACATATGTGTATGTGTACCGCGTATACCGTACACCGTACACCGTAGACGTAGACGTAGACGTAGACCTATAATACGTAGGCGTAGGCGTAGGCGTAGACGTAGACGTAGGCTTAGGCGTAGGCGTATAACGTATAACCTATAACGTATAACGTATGTATATGTATATGTATACATATATGTATATGTATATATGTGTGTAGGCTTCGAATGCGTTGACCAACAGAAACCCGACCTAGTCTGTCCAGTCTCGCTCACCTTCAGGACAACGGGCGATAACAGCCTAGCCAAAGTGGTGTACAACCCGTTCCCTAGAGTTACAGACAACTTGCCACTTCCCCCCGGCACGGTACATACACACATGAATACATGCATGCACACCCACACGTAAATATAAGGTCACAAACAAACATTTATGCTTACATACATACATACATACATACATGCATGTATGCATGCATACATACGTGCATACTTACTTACTTACATTCATACATACAGGTCCCTGTGCTTGTCTCTGGTCCGGACAACAACTCTTGGCAATTTCCTAAGACCACCTCTGCCGTCTTTTCCGTGACGGATGCGGCCGGTCTCACCACGGAGTGTACCATTCTCATCAGCATCGTTGACGGGGATAAACCCAACTGGATACAAGGCTGTCCCCCAGAGGTGCTGCTCTCCAATACCTACATCCAATCCGACGAGAACGGGAAAGGCGTAGTTGCCGGGTTTACCGGAATGACCGCCTTAGACGGCGTGGATGGCTCGGTCACGTCGCTTCGCACCTTACCGGCAACCCTCCCAGCCGGCTACGCAGTCAACGAGTTTCCCGTGGGCACAACCAGGGTGTCTTACCAGGCCAAGGATAAGGCAGGGAATACGGCGGTCTGCACCTTTAACGTGACAGTCAACCCCAGCAACTGCCCGCCAGGCACCTTCAGCGTAAACGCGGGCAATGTCGGCAAAGCGCCTTGCACGCAATGTGCAAGGGGCTACTATTCCACCTTTGCAGGCTCATCAACCTGCCAGTCTTGTGCAATCGGCTATATTGCGCCTTTTACCGGGTCTACCACCTGCTTCGCATGTTCTGAGGGGACGGAATCAGCCACATTTGGCGGGTTCGTTTGCACTCCCAAGGGATATTGCCCTCCCGGCACGTTCTCGGCCGATGGGTTGAAGCCCACTAGCGAGCCCTGCACGGCCTGTGCTGCGGGCAAGTTCACCAGCATGCCCGCCACCAACGCCTCGGTGGGCTGCACGGCGTGCCCCATCAACACCGAGCCAAATATCGGCAAGACCCAGTGTGTGCCTTGTGCGGCAGACTATGCCACTACTGCATCCGGGCAGCAGTGCCAGCTTCTGGGTTGTACAGACCCCGCGGCTATCAACAGGAACCCCAGCGCAGGCATCTTGCGCGCGGCCGACTGCAAATACTCACAACCTATCGCGGCAGGGGAAGCCAAGACGCTCACGCAAACGTCTTCATCGGGAACCCTGTTCAGAATGAACATCTTTCAAGGCTCCACAGTTCGTAAATACGACATTACCGCCCAACTGGTTCCCAGCAACAACTTGAAAGCAATCGTATACTTCGACGGGACCAATCAGATTCTCACCAAGTTTGTGGCTGCAATCAACCTCGGACCCGACGGCACACAGTTCATCAACCCGGTGGAAGTCTGTCTGAAGGTTCCATCCAGCTACACACCCGCCGGGGGCAACGAGTTATGGCTGATTGTCCATCCCGAGAACGACCTAGGTACCTTCAAGTTCCTTTCGACTACCGTCAAGACCGATCCCATCGATGGCACGGCGACGTTGTACTGTGGAAAAACCAAGCACTTCTCTCAAGTGGCGGTGGTCGAAGCTGGTGCCCCGATCAACTGCACTGTGGGTGAATGGAGCAATTTCACCGAATGCAACGTGCCTTGCGGCGGCGGTACGCAATCTCGTACTCGCTCTATCATCACCTATCCAAGCTCCAACGGCCAAGCCTGCCCGGGGTTGACTCAAGTGAAAGGTTGCAACGACGAGCCGTGCCCCGTCGACTGTGTGGTTGGCTCCTTTACCCTCTTTTCCGCCTGCTCGCAGGCGTGTGGCGGTGGCGTAAGCACACGCACGCGTCCTATCCTGGTGGCGCCGCTGAATGGAGGGCGCAGCTGCGGGCTGATCGAGGAGAAACAAAGCTGCAACACCAACCCTTGTCCGGAAATGCTGCAGACCGCGGCCGACCAGCCCTCAAACGTGGTGCTGCTGTCCCTGCAAGTGGATGATTCTGGAAGCACCTTCTCAATGGTGTGGACGGGTGAAACCGACCGAGCCGGCAAGCTGCTCGATATCAGCTTTCGCTGCTCTGACTTGCTGGATGTGACCACGCTCGGGAACAACCCCACCTGCATCTGGCCCCGCTTGGACACGCTGCGGGTCAAGTTTGGAGGTCAGCCTACCATTCTACTGGGCGACACGGTGAGAATGAAACCCGGCGTCATCATTAAGGACGTCTGGGGCAGCAAGCTGACTGATGCTAATCTGCAAGGCAAGTTGAGCGGGCCTACTAAGCTGCCCGTGCCAACGCCCGTGATTGTGGGCCCGCAGCGAGTGGGAGGCTGTGCACAGTTCAAGCTGGATTCGTCCGTGAGCGGAGGAAATGCAGGCCGTGAATACACCAAACTGGTCTGGACCAAGACCAATTTCAACGGCGGGATCACGGGCAAGGTTGAAGTTGGCACAACTCGGTCCATCATACTCACGTCTTCAGACTTGATCCCCAAGCTGGCCACACATCGTTACAAGCTCACGCTGGAGAACTGGATGGGCATGAGCGCGTCGCTGCAGACCAGCGTCTTTGTGGACAGCGTCACCCTGCCCACCATCCTTGTGCCAGCTAGCCTGTACCAGAAGTCCCAGCAAGATACTGAGGTCAACGCGGTGCTGCAGATCGATGACTTCATGAAGACTGTGTGTGGATTCGACGCCTCCTTCTTCACGTTCACCTGGGCACAAATTGAAGGCCCGAATATCACCATTCCTGCAAGCGTGCTTACCGCGCCAAAATTCTACCTCCCCTCTGAGACCATGAAAGCAGGCGAAACATACAAATTCAAGGTGAAAGCATCTCCGGCGTTCGACCCGGCTTCCAGTAGTGAAGCGACCGTGACCATCGTGATCGAGAAGCGCGATCTGGTCGCCGCCATTTCGGGCGGAGATCGCGAGGAGGCCGCTGGGCGACAGGGTGTGGATGTGGTGCTGGACGGATCATCCAGTTACGACCCTGACGACGAGGTCTACGCCGGGGAACAGGACCCCAACCTGCTCTTTACTTGGTCTTGCATCAGACGAGCGAAGACTGCCAACGCAGGTGACCAGAGCGTGGATTGCTTCGACAACCCATCTGACTCGAGCCCTGCACTGGACTTGGCCTCGGCCGCACGACAGCTTAATGTCAAGTCCACGGCGCTGAACCCGGACTTCCGCTACACCTTCACATTGAAAGTCCAGAAGGATACCCGCGTCTCCATGGTCTCGGTTTTGATCGACCCGAAGGACGGAGTGCTCCCGCGTGTAGGTATTGAGCTGAAGTCGGTGGTTGACTTCGACCTGACAGCTTGGTCGGCACAGGCCAGGCTCGAGCTGGAAGCGAGCGCGGACAACGGTGACCCGACCAACAGCAACGACCCAGTCACCTTACGCTGGTCGCAGCAGAAAGGCAACTTGGACCTGGACGATAAGAGGGTGATCACCACGCCGCTTACAGGAAAAAGCTTCGTGGTGGCTGAAGATAAACTCAGCCCTGGCGTCACGTATGTGTTCCTTGTGACTGCAACCAACATCGTCACGAAGAAAAACGCGTCTGCCACTTTCAGGATCACGGTGAATGCACCGCCCTCTTCTGGAACCTGTATCGTCTCCCCACCGAACGGGACTGCATACGAAACAGAGTTTTTCTTCGAATGTTTCGATTGGACCGATCAGCCTATCCACTACCCGCTGAAGTACCAGTTCGAGTTGGTCCCCTTGGACACAAGCGAGCGCAGTCGTGTGGTGCTGTCTCCCTACCAGCTCCCCGGCTATGCCAACGGGATCCGCTTGCCGGGCAATGATGGCGAGGAACGACTAGTCATAGCCTCCATTATGGACGCGTTGGGGGCCGTGCAGGAGTTCCAGTTCACTGTTGCCCTGACAGGACAGGTGTTTACCGACTCGGATGCTGTCAACAAGTTCGCATTCTCTTTTATGGATTCGAAGCTTGTACCCGCCCAGTTCAACAAGGACCTCAACGGAGTGGGGCAGACAATTGTAATGGGCTCAGATCTGTTTTTCAGCAACCCAATCTTTTTTTATGACGGCAAACAAAGCGGTCGGCGTCGCAGCTTACAGCTGACTGAAGAAGAACTTTCGGCGCAGCTCGAGGAAAGACGTGCAGCACGAGGCATGATGATCGGCGCACTGGTCGACTTACACGGCAAGTTGTTCAACGATCCGAACTTTCAAGGGCGTTCTGCAGAGCTCTTAAACGAAGCTTCCTTTTCCCCTGCAGAGCTGGGACCGGAAGAGCGCTCCAGCACTCTGGACCTGGGCGCCAGGCTGCTAGAGCAGCAGACAGAGAGCGACAACCCTGGAGGCGCGCTGACAGGCGTGGCGGAGTCTGCCTGGGCCTCGCTGGCCAACGTGCAGCAAAGTGCCATTTTGGAAAACGTCTTGCCGGGGACGAGAAGGCGCAGTTTGCTTGAAGTGCAGCAGGAGTTCGGGGAACTCGCCGACGCAGTGCTGCGAGCTAAGAACCACATGGCCTACACCTTCGCGCAGAACAGCGCAGAAGAGGAGCTTCGCCACGTCGTGTCGCGTGGATTGGACATCGCGATGGAGAAGAGAACAGCTGACTCTCAATCCAAGCCGTTGAAAGTCCCCGGCACAGGCGCCGGGGTCACACTCCCGGACACTGGCTTGGAAAATATCGTGAACGATCCCTTCTCGATCACTCTCCTCCGACAGCCGGATATTTACAGTGTGCTTACTAGCGATTCGGATGCAGCGCGCAGGCGGCTGGCAGGCGACAACGACACCGACGGAAACTATACGCGCATCTCCAACACGTTAAGTGTCTCTCTGGTGAACAGCAGCAACGGACAAGCTCTGGAGGTGGGCAATATTTCTACGGGGATCATCATCGAAATCCCGCACGACACCATCCTGTTCGTGAGGGGCGCAGATGGGGAAATTGATTGGAATTGCAACAGTGTGAACGGCAAGAGTGTTGGGCAGTTGACAGGCGTCGATCGTGACTGCGACTTCTTGGTCGAGTCTGCATTCCTGAACACCGCGGATATCAACACAGTTCGCGAGTGGGACAACAAAAATTGCGAGTACGATTTCTGGGCCTCAAAGGAAAATACAACCGTCTGCAACTGCACGCACCTAACCATCTTTTCGGTCAACCCCAAGGACTATATCCCACGTGTCAACACGCTTACCCTCGATAGCTTCCGCGACCTGAACCCAGAGAACGTCAAAGAAAACCCTGCCACTCTTATTGGTTTGTTGGTGATCACGGGTATCTGGATGCTTGTCATGGTAATCGGGATCAGGAAGGAGAAGCAGCGAAACAAGAAGACCAAAGAGCAAATATCCGTGGTCAGGGAACGTTGGATCGAGCACACGAAGGGCGCGCTCAAGGCCAAGACATTCGCAGCATTGGCCAAGGATTATAAGCACAGTGTGCAGACTGAGCACTTGGCTGTGGCCTTCTTTACCATGCCTTGGGGACAGACTTTCACCGTGGCAGAGAAACTCACCACCCTCTACACCATGTTGGTCTTCCAGATGGCCATACAAGCCCTCTTCTACGGCACGCAGACTCAGTCTGCAGCTATCACGATTTCGTTGATCTCATCCGCTCTCGTGGTGATCCCCACAGAGTTCTTGATCTGGATCTTTTCCAGTTCGGGCGATATTGGGCCCCGCGCCAAGTTCAAGTTTGACGTGGACGTGTTAGTGGCTGAGAAGCTAGGCAAAAAGAAACCCAGCATGCCTTTCCGCCTGCCCTACTGGTGCAAGTATGTGGGCTGGATGTCTTGTATTCTGTTGGTTCTCACGGGGTGGTTGCTTACCTTGGCCTTTGGGATGCAATTTGACCTCTACCACAGCACGAACGTGAATTGGATCGAGACACCCGACACTTTCAAGAACGGGTTCGAGTTGGGTGAGTCCTATGCGAATTATGAAGAGTGTCAGAAAGGCTGCACGGGCGACCCCGCCTGCACCGGTATCTCGATTCGAAAGCGAGACTGCCGCTGCTACCAAGTGCACCTCGGAGCGACGACCGACCCACGTTTCATCACCTACGAAATTGAACAACTGTACGAGAGCACCTCGAAGTGGATCAAGTCGTTCGTGATGGGAGCTGCGTTGGATATCTTCTTGATGAAGCCGTTGACCCTCTTGGCCGTCATGGTGATCGTATACTGTATGATGCCCAGGGTAGAAGAAATAGACTTGTCCTCGATCGACTTGCTGGACCAAGCAGAAACCACTGACTTGATACGGCAGCTCAGTGCATCCGATGAGGATGCGGAGGCCGGACATGGGAAAGGGGTAGGCAATCAGAGCACCGGTGAAGGCGAAACTCTCCCGGTGGGCAAACTAGTAATCGAAGATGAAGCCAAAGATAGAGACGCGGCCCTCTCAACGACCGATGAAAACGACATCGCCAGTCCGTCTGTGCACACTCGGCCCCTTGGCGCAGCTGATACGCGGGAATCCGTGGAAGTAACCCCCCTTGGCGCAGCTGATACGCGGGAATCCGTGGAAGTAACCCCCATCAGCCCCACACCCATCGCTGAAAGCAGTCCAGGCCAAGTGGAAAGAGTGGAAAGCGGTCCAGTCGACACTTCGCCTGCACCTGTCATGTGATCAGTCCATGTGCCTTCGAGCTCCAGTGTGTAGTATATAACTGCAGAATTTTCAAGTTGCACCGCATTCTGCGAGCTATTGTTCTCAGTCAACCTTTAGATGTAGCTGTGTTGTGAAGGCATCAGTTGAAAGTTCGGGAAAAGATCTTTCAAAGGACGTTTTGATGGTTATGTTACAAGTGCGACTGAGAAAGACAAGCTCGAAGAGAGATTATATATATAACGCTAGTATAAAGATTGCGCTAGTGTAACGAAAACTTTCCCAGTGAGAACACCATCTTTTGAGATTGTTTTATTCCTATTTCTTGTCTATTGAGGCAAGATTGTATCATGACTTAAGTCGCAGTGGAGAACGATCGAAATTATAACGCTGACACCAACAAGCAACTGCTGTGTTATTAATGCATACACTAACTACGAATGAACACCTGACATCAATTGTATAAATAAGTTTCCATTTCGCAATTCTTGCTTCGTAGTCTTTCCAATAATAACACGTATTATAATAACAAGTTAGTAAATTGATTGCATGCTTTATCTCTTAATTGGTTTCAATCCCCAAAAGTGGCTTCAAACCAATTTTGGGATCGAGTTTTAATTGGAATGAAAACATGAGTACGAATCGCAAGCTTGAATGGTGTATTAATATATACTACGCTATAAATTATTAAATTAAGAGTTGTTGAAGCGATCTGTGAAAGTCAGGAAGTCATGATTTATCCGAATCTGGAAGTGCCACTGAAAATAGTCAGGGTCCAACCATCAAGTTTTTTCACTAGTTTTTTACCACGTTTGCGAGGAAACTTTCTGCCGCAGAGCCAGAGCTTCTTGAGATCAGAGTGTCGTGTTTCAATCAGGAAATTCAATGGTATCTAAGTGCATGGACATAGCGTTACCAATTGGTAACAGCGCGTTGCCAATTGGTAATTTTGTTACGCAAATCCGGGAAATATTAATATTGTGAACAAAAAAAAAAAAAAAAACGTTGCCAATCGGTAACTAAAAACGTTGCCAATTGGCAACCAAAATTGCCAATTCGCAATTTCATGGACTTAAACAATGGTGAGGCTGCGAATTCACACTATCAAGTTCAAGTTATTAATAATATATGCCGGCCCACCCGGTAAATAATAGCAATACCGTTCCGGTCTGTCGGTTATCCTTGGCGTGGAGATCCGTTACGGAGTCCCTCAGCTTCGTTAGGTATTCGAGCCTACGGTCCTCAACCTAGGGTCTTAATATCGTTAGATCAGTTATCTGTTATTAATAATAATATTATTCAGTAATAACAATCTCGAGTCGCTAACGGGGTGTGGAAATAGAAGTCGCATATCGAGTTACTCACGACGGTATTATAACAAAAAGTAGAAAACTGAGTCACGAGAACATGATGGAAGATGTACCAGTGACCTATATATATTACTTTCAGAACTTAGTAGTTATTTATTAATATCTAGACATCACCTGAATCATTAATTGTGTTCGCGTAAATAACCACGAAGAATCTATTCAAGTTCTAGAGACACCTTGAATTTTTGTAGTATTGTACTAGTAGCCTCGGATATCAGAGTCGACGCTTTGAAGAGTGAAATAAGATAATCATCTTGCCTGCCACTGAAGTTAAGATAATATACATACGATATAATAACCAGTATAAAAATAAGACACGTCCCCACGAACCGATGAGAAATAGAAAGCAGGATTCTATTATATAAAACAGTGCTTGCGTAAAAAGCAGTTCTTCATCAATGAGACTCGACACTGAAATCAGGATCCAGAAAGTGCTCCTTCCTATTCCGTGAAGATTTGGCCAGGAGGACATGTCACTGTGACGTCACAAATCGCCGAAAAAAATGAAAATGGAGCTAGGCAACAAAAGATAATATGCGAAACAAGGAGAAGTAGACGCACGACAAACATGCGGCACTGATAACTGTTAACTTTAATTAGGTTCAAGAGTCAGACAAATTCCTTTCGTTTTTTTTTTTTGTTTTTTTTGTTTTTTTTAACTTCCAAGCTCTGAAAAAAAGCTTGATCCTTCACTCAGCATCCACCGCGGAGACGGAGCACCAAGTGCAAGGTAGACTCCTTCTGGATGTTGTAGTCCGCGAGCGTGCGGCCGTCCTCCAGCTGCTTACCAGCAAAGATGAGACGCTGCTGGTCAGGAGGGATTCCCTCCTTGTCCTGGATCTTCTGCTTCACGTTCTCGATGGTGTCAGAGGAATCAACGTCCAGAGTGATTGTCTTTCCAGTCAGGGTCTTGACGAAGATCTGCATTCAGCTACCACC
>WBZZ01006801.1:7500-10000 GCA_019918135.1 Paulinella micropora | reverse complement strand
CAACAACCACATCAAGAAGATGAGCAGGATCTCAGCGCGGCCCATTTCTCTTCAAAGGGCGCGCATGGAGAAAACTTCCCTGGCTCTCCGGAAAACTCCGGGCTACGGTGGCGCACAGCCCCTCTAGGTGCAACTAGTAACCGCGGACCGGCGGTGAGTAACGGTCGCACGGAAAATCCGAGCGAATGTCCTGACCTGGACCGCACGGACCAGGCTTGTCCTGACCTGGACCGCACGGACCAGGCTTGTCCTGACCTGGACCAGGCGCTGGATGGATGGATGTAATCAATGTGAAGATAGGTGGATGGATGGATGGATGGATGGATGGATGGTTTCTTTGGTTGATTGCGCGACTAAGCGATTAATGGGTAGAAAGTTTGATACGTAGGTAGGCAGTGTCAGTAGTGTGGTGGGATTTGTGATGCCGCTCGGCCACCGCTGCCCCACAATCGCTCGCTGTGTAGTCACCTTTCGGTTGTGTTTGTGCGTGTGTGTGTGTGTGTGTGTGTGCGAGTGTTGTTTTTGTTGTTCTTGTTCTTGTTCTTGTTGTTTTTGTTGTTCTTGTTCTTGTTCTTGTTCTTGTTCTTAATATTGTTATTGTTATTGTTGTTATACACGCCTGCTTTGGTCATCTAATGTTTTTATACATGTATATGATGTATTATACATAAATTAATACAAATGTATTGTATGTATTCGAAAACGGTACATGTTCTATGAAAATGCATTTATATGCATGATCTTGAAATTTCAAGGGATCAATACGCTTCTTGTAAATACCAATCTAGACTTTACTAATGCACGCACATAAATATGTATGTATGTACACATATAGGGGGTATATACATATGCTAGTGTATGCAACATAATTTCATACAAATTAATTGAAATAATTACCAAATCTATATACAGTATACTACTGTATAGTGGATACTAATTACTCGATTGAAGTTGTGATGCCATTTTTACGAAAGCACTGTTTTAATAGAATACTTGCCTCTCGTAGAGCTGAGTGGGGGAGCAGAAGCCTTATGGTACTATGATATCAATAAGGCTTTCCTAAGAGTGTAAAGATATCAATAAGGCTTATTAAAAGTCTCTATGGCTGCATATTAATAAAGTCCTGACTCCAGAGAGCAGGTGAAATATTAATACCAGTAAATAGCTGAGAGGTCACTTCGTTTGTTTACGTAGATTTCTACTTGTTTGCAGACTTGGTTGCAAAGTACGAACACGATGAACGTAGATTGTGAGTTGGTGAGGTGTAACACTTGAAGATGAAAGTGTACTGAGTACTTGAAGGAGGGCTTCAAGTCCACTTGAACTAATATTGCTGTTGACATTCAAGACAACAAAAAAAATTAGTTTTGAGTTTTTGTGTCAGATTTTCATTTTTGTGACAGTTTTCATTTTTGTGACAAAAATTCAAATTTAACGGTAACATTTCGCGAAAATTTACGATATTTTGCGGACGAATATAGCCGTTAATTTGAAAAATTCAAATTTTCACCCAAAATCAAAATTCCAACCAAAACTGAAATTCCAACCAAAACAGAAAAATCAATTTTTTTTGTTGTCTTGAATGTCAACAGCAATATATTCAAGTATCAAAATTTTCATTTATTAATAGAAAAGATTTCTCAGCCGTTTCTCAGAGAGTCTCACTGTTTCCTTGTCCACAATTTACCGCACATGCGTGTTCACGGGAAATCAGTGAAACTTGACTCGAAAGGTAATAGATTATGGAAAAAAGGCATTAATCTTTTGTATTGATAAAAAAACTTTAAATCGTTTGTAGTCATTCCTGAAGAAATCGAAAACTAGTTAGTGAAGTCGAAACGTCGTGCAGAGGAGAATCTAACTGGTCTGTCAAAAACAATAAGATGTCAACTGTGTTGTCAGTTACGATAGTAGGATATTATAACAGATAACTGCTCTACTAGAACTATCAGACTTAGCACCTTAACGACCGGCCAAAACCTTTACCGTTGATAATAATTCACTCTTTTTGACCGGTTCATTAGATTCTCCTCTGCACGACGTTTCGACTCTTTTTGACCGGTTCATTAGATTCTCCTCTGCACGACGTTTCGACTCACGTTCACTAACTAGTTTTCGATTCCGTTCAGAAATAATTTCAAATTATTAAATCAAAGATCCGAGGCTTTTTAGAAAAGATCGACTATTGCCTTTTTTCTCCATATATTGCCTTTTCCCCGATTTCCCGTGAACACGCATGTGCGGTAAATTTGTTGACAAGGACAAGAGAAGGGAAAACGGTGGCAATATTTGACGCATTTCCCGTCACCAGTCATTCTCGCCTAGCCTTCACAAATCCGTTAGACTTTCAAGTCGAGTTTTCACCAACCCGACACTATCCGTTTATGACTGTTATCTGGAAACTTTACGTTGGCACAATCTACGTTCTACACTGGATCGTAAGTTGCACCCAAGCCTGCAAAGAGTTCGAAATTACGTAAATAAACGAAGTGACCTCTCT
>WBZZ01006801.1:0-2500 GCA_019918135.1 Paulinella micropora | reverse complement strand
GAGCGAGTGAGAGAGCGAGTGAGAGAGCGAGTGTGTGTGAGAGAGAGAGAATGAGAGAGAGAGTGAGAGAGAGAGAGTGATTGAGAGAGAGAGAGAAGGAGCGGCACTATGTGTGTGTGTGTTTGTTTCTTGGGGGGGGGGGGGGGGGGGGGGGGGGTGTATGTACATGTACATACATACACACACACAAGACATACATACATAGGGAGAGAGGGGGGGGGGGGGGGGGGGAGGGGAAGGCAGACAGACAGGCAGGCAGATAGATAGATAGACACCGACCGACCGACCGACCGACAGAACGACAGAACGACAGAACGACAGAACGACGATAGAAAGAAAGACAGACAGACAGAAAGACAGACAGACAGACCGATAGATAGATAGATAGACACCGACCGACCGACCGACCGACCGACCGGTAGAATGACAGACAGACAGACAGACCAAAACACAAACAGAAAGACAGGCAGACAGAGATACTTGAACATGTAAATTTTCCACTAGATTTTCTTGTAACATTCGTGTTTAGCCTTATTTGAAAGTGTTTGTGGAGTTTATTGGCATGTAGAGTTGGTGGTGTGTGTACTAAGAGAGAAACACAGCATGATGAAAATGATACCGAATGCATGATAAGAAGTAAGCAAGATGACCTAGAAATGACGCTCCTGCTAGAGCCGCTCCCTGGGGCTGAATTATCGTGTATAAGTTTGTCTATGTGTTTGATGAAGGAACATACATTGATGTTCGGTGTAGCGCACTTATGTGACAAAAACAGTCAACAAAGCGTCTGAATCTAGAAACCACCCAGCAACTATAGACTGGAAGCGTTTAGCGATGCCCCATAAAGCTGACAGATAGATCTGAAAATGACCGGATGTCATTACCAAAACACGGGGTTTGTAACAGTGTTACAATACATATTAAAGAGAGCGGTTGGAAGAGAGCCGCGTGTCATCCTGGTCACAGTATACGCTGAGTGGCTATCTTGGGTGCATTGTCGGGCTCGTTTATTTGCAGAGGACCTCTAACCGACGCAAGAAGAAACATGACATAACACATTTCCTGAACCTATCCCATAATTCTCACACGTTTGTTATGTGTGTTTGCACAAGGAATGACGCGAGCTTGTCATATCTAACCAACAGGTGCAGAACTCAGCATAAGACAGGATTTGAGCTGTATAAAAATGTAGGGTTGTGATGTAGACATAACTGCTATCGGTACTTGTTGGTTTAGATGTGGATAAACACATGCCATGCTGTGGGATGAGTGCATGAGTACTTGCATGTAGACAGAGCAAAATCGAGAAAAGAAACAGGTGGTCGGTCGGTGGAAACAACAGACTAACCAGGTTGCATGATTTCCTACAGCTCCAATTCTGCTAAATTAGCGCTATTTGCAAAACCCTTCAAACAAAATCAGTCGCATATCTGTGCTTTCGACGTGCAAATTGCTCGAGAAGAGGTAGAATAGCAGACAAACTGTCTGCATAAGACAGCCAAGTCCTCAGTCACCTAGTACTGGTTTTCTTTGGTCAGAGGTGGATGCAATAATGGGCCGATAAATATGGGCTCGGATTTTTGCATCTAAAATTTATTGTCAGCGTCACATGTCCACAATCTACTTCACAACGAACAGAGGAAAACAACATGAGTTCGTCAGCCAGCAAAAAGAGGCAGTCACGTCCTCGACCCAAGGTATTTCCATGCTTGCTCTGCTTCTTGGTCGAAAATGTTAGTTTGCGAACACAAAAAATGTAAGAGTGTCAAAAAACTAGAAAAATTTCGTGATTGCATGCCACATCTTTTTGCTTCGAAGGACATATTTCCATGAGGAGTCAGTTCTAGCCACGAATAAGCTCGTCATTTCCGCTGTTGTAATACTTAGGCGAGTGAAGAAAAGTCTGCAGCGCAGCAGGGCCAGGAAAAGAAGGTCATCACAATTTTGACACGCGTCAAGGAACATGTTCACTTTGAAAAACTGAATTGTGCAGGCTAAATTAGAAGCTGCACCTTCGCCAAGGCATGCTGAGCTCAACAAGCTTTAAGATGCCTGCTCTCAAACAACAGTGAGTGCTGCTGCTGCTGCTGCTCTCTCGCTCTCTCTCTCTTCTTCTTCTTCATTTTTATTGAGAGAACAATTTTACAATTGGACTCAGGGAACGTCCGCGTGAAAAGTATAGCTAGTAAGTTATACCTTTATCTAAGGTGGAAACCTAGTTATTCAGTACTAGTTGAGCGTATTACTCTCTCTCTCTCTCTCTCTCTCTCTCTCTCTCTCTCAACACACACACACACAACCTTTGCATTCATCCATCTGTCTATCCTTGTCTCGCCTCATGTGGTGAAGGCTGGAACAGAAGGGCCTGAAGAAGACTGGGGCGAAGGCAGAGCTTATTGCACGCTTGCTGGAAGCCGAAACACTGTCCGAGCAAAACGGGCCAACAACGCACAAGCGCCCACGGGGCATCTTTGCGCCCACGCTGATCCAGAAGCGCCGC
>WBZZ01006800.1:240000-250000 GCA_019918135.1 Paulinella micropora | reverse complement strand
AGTGCTGGCTATAGTTATAACAGTAGTAGCAATACTATATATATATATATATGATAAATGCAGGTTATAGTATACGTAGTAGTAATAGCGGCGGCAGAAGCAGCAGCAGCAGTAGTAGTAGTAGTAGTAGTAGTAGTAGTAGTAGTAGTAGTAGTAGTTTCAGTAGCTATAGTAGTAGTAGCTATAGTAGTAGTACTAGTAGTCATACTATTAGTAGTTGTAGTAGTTGTAGTAGCAATACTAGATATAGCAGCAGCAGCTGTAGTAGTAGTAGTAGTAGTAGTAGTAGTAGTAGTAGTAGTAGTAGTAGTAACTGGAACAGTAGTAGAAATACTAGTTATAGCAGCAGCGATAGCAGCAGCAGCAGCAGCAGTAGTAGTAGTAGTAGTAGTAGTCGTAGTAGTAGTAGTAGTCGTAGTAGTAGTAGTAGTAGTAGTAGTAGTAGTAGTAGTAGTAGTAGTAGTAGTAGTAGCAGCAATATTAGCTTTAGCGTAAAAGTAGTAGTAGTTACTAGTAGTAGTAGTAGTAGTAGTAGTTCTAGTAGTAGTTCTAGTAGTAGTTCTAGTAGTAGTTCTAGTAGTAGTAGTAGTAGTAGTAGTAGTAGTGGTAGTAGTAGTAGTAGTAGTAGTAGTAGCTATAGTAGTAATATACGTAGCAGCAGCAGTAATAGCAGCAGTAGTAGTAGCAACAGTTGTTAAAATTATAGCAGCAGCAGCAGCAGTAGTAGTAGTAGTAGTAGTAGTAATAGTAGTATATATACATATATAATAAATGCAAATATATGTATATATATGTATATATGTATAATATTATATATATATAATATTATATACATATACATGTGAGTGTGTGATTTTTCTGTTAAATTTTGTTTTTCTTTCTTTTTAGATTCCAGTAGTATCACGAAACATTACTGTTCCTGCCCGCATCGCCTTCGAGCTGGATGAGGATCCTAAGTTGGATTTGGAGGCTTTGGTAAATGTTGCTCTGAACTTCAGAGATGTTCTACTTAGTTTGCCTCCTCATGGCTCAAGCATGCGAGCGCCACTTCTGGCTCTTGCTATGTCTGGACACAAGCATATTTCTACTGACTTTCTTGCTTCCTTTGCCAACGTGTCTCAGTCAGAGGTTCGACTTGCTCGTGGGAAAAAATATGAACACTTGGAGAAGTTGTGCAGAACATCTGCACCGCTCTCGCTCTCGCGCTCCCACACCTCGTACGAATATTTCGGTTTTTGAATTTCTTACGCCTACACTCTTTCTGGCGAGTCTTTTCGCTTGAGAAAATCTAGATTCTGGACATGGGTTGACTTTAAGCTGTCATATGCTAACGATGCTCTTCCTGAGATTGACAGACAGTTGTATAATCGCTCTGCGCTTTCAATTCTAGACTCGACTCCTTCTGCTGCGGTTCCAACTCACTTTACTCAATCTAAACGCAATCATAAACGCGGGCAGCAGGAACTTAAGCAGGCTCACGACTACAACATGCTTACTCACGATAAGTTCAAGTACGCAGAGAGTGTGGATGGAGAAACAACAGATGAACGGCAGGCACAAAGGAAGAAGCAAAAGACTCTGAAAGTGACGGAGTGCTCAAAGTACGTTTTTTTCTCAGACTGCGAAGCCTTGATCAATTTTATCTGAATTTTTTTCAGGTGTGGTGTTGTCATGACTGACGATACAGCCCATCGCAAGCCGGGCGCGCAAGGTGCTCACAAATGCCCTCCTCAATGCAGCAAATGTCATAGTGTTCATCAGCGGAACGTAACATGCCCTTTGGTACTTCTGCTCTGACCATTGTTCGAATTCAAACTTCCTCTCTTTCACCCAACATCATATTGCATGATACATTTTGTGAATTAGATTCGTCAAACATCGAAGGTACCTGCCCAGAGCGTGAATGAATCTTCAACGCCTGCGCAAAGCGAAGGTAAGCAACTTGGCTCGGCAATATATATACATAGTGATTCTGCCTGCTTTCGTCAGATACAATGCTGCTAACACCCGAACTGGGCAGAGAGAAGGAACTGGCTGCTTTTTCCAAGATGTTCACGGTTGGTCTCTTGGAGACTAGCTCCTTCAATGCATGCACCAATTGCACTGGTGTCTGCTCTTTGCGAGCCGCCGCACATGCAGGAACTCTTCCCAGACTACCCAAGCGTTTGACTAATAATCTTAGGATATATCATGCCATTCGATACACAAAGGAAATTTTTGACACTTCAAGGGTAATGGTTACTCTTTGGCTGACAAAACGCCCGCCAGTTCCTTATCGCAAGAAGTGGTATGACAATTTCAGCCTTGGTGTATTGCAGTGTCTTTTCGGTCGCGGGCATACGCTGCCACAACTTCATCGTAATGCCCTGTCAGTAGTCAGGGAGGCCAAGTCTATCCGTCCACCAGGGCCTGACGAGTTCCTTCATGCAATCGACAAACAATTTTGGTGCGTTGCTCATGGCGCGTCATATTGGCCCAGGTGCCCGCATTGCAGAGAAGCGGATAAGGTCCTAGCTTCTTTTTCAAAGCTTCAAAAGAAACCAAATTTGTCTGAGCCAGAAGCAAAGGAACTTAAGAAATTAGCCAAGAGGGTCGACCAGTTTGCACTTCATACGATGGTGAAAAAATCACATTCTTCTTTGTTGCCTAAACTAAGGAGAGAGCTAAAGAGCGGGGGAGGAAAGGTTGTGCTCATTATTGATTTTACGAAATTTGCCATGGGTAATGAGAACAGAGCAATCGACCTGGTGTTTGTTTGTTTTTACTGGAACGTGACTGCTCAGTGTGTGGAGTGGGAGTATATAGATGTAGTTTGCGAAGGTAGTGAGGAAGTAAAAAATAATTTCGCGTATGTCCACGAAGCTTTCCTGAAGGCGTTTGAAAGGATCCAGAAGATCGTTGCGCAGAAGGCAAACTCCACTTTGCGAGGCGTAGACATTTTTTCGGATGGCGGGCCCAACCACTTCAAGATTTCATCGACCATCGCATTTTCCAGTAAGTATCATCATACGTATAATTTGTGTGCATGCCTTTTCTTTCCCAAGCTTGAGTCTTGATTCATGTGCTACCCCTCTTACTCATAGGTACTTTGAAAGCAAAGTATAATCTTATCAGGCTACGATGGTTTTTTTTTTGCCTCTTATCACGGAAGCTCTCTATGTGATGGCCATGCGGCTGTTATCCATCATGTGTTGAATGCCGTGGCTTTTAATGAAGACAAACCGTGGCACACTGTCGATGAACTTATCGCAGCCATCAAGGAAAGGTGCTCGCGTGCTTGCCCCATCAAGCTCGACCGCGTTCCCACAGCACTTGAACTTCCGCTTTCGTTCGAAGTGAAAACTTTGGAAGGAATCAGAAGTCGATTTTTTTTCTTTGAAGCTGTGAAGAATGGTGTCGTCAGTATCCGTCCACATTTTGGCGCTCGTCTTTGTGGGTCACGGGCTTTTTCAATTTCATTACGAAAATTCATTGAAACCTTGGCCGTGACTATCATAATATTAATATGCAATATTAATCACGATTTCAAAAAAAAATCAATCATGAATTATGAGTTCCTTTATAGTTCCGATCTGCTGGCACTAAAAGTAATATTAGTCTGAGTTGTAATCAATTACACCACTGCCACTGTTGATTTGAGAATAATAGTGTCTCTTCTTCCTTCCTTCCTTTTTTTACGCTTCATTTTGTGTTCCACCTTTGTATCTCTTTAATACCTCTTCCATTCTATCTCTTCTGCTTCCCACTCAGACTCTACGAGTGGCAAGTATTTTATTAAAACAGTGTTTGCGTATCTCTGCGCTCGATGAAGCTTCATCAATTTTTTTAATTTGAAACTTGTTTCATCTATTCATATTAATACAAATGATTATATGAACTATTATTAATATTTTGTTTCCTGTGTAAGTTAATTTCTACTAGAAGTTATTAATATAATTTATCAATATCACATATAGTTCACGGGTACGTGAACGCTACCGTGAAGACTGGACTAGCCGTGAACTTCACGGACAGAAGACGGCCCCGTGAACGATGACAGAGCTTAGAGCTAATCGTCGCTATCGGACCGTATCATCCACGGAGGCTCCCTCACGCTCTCGTAGGAGTTGATATTAATACTAGTGGCAGGATACGTCCGACCGAGTCGGCTCAGCCTGCTCCCGCTCCGCCTCGGAACTTGAAGTCAACAGCACTGACTGTCCGGAGCGGCGTGAGACATCATATAAACCGGCTGTTTCCAGATGGTGTGTGGTTGTGATGAACCCGCCGTGGTTATCCCAGCCACCCGGCTCATAACTTGAATAGTTATTTGGTATTGAATATATTATTAATAATAAAGTGACCGGTCACTCACGGACCTTACCTCACCTTACTCAGGCTACCGTTCACCGTCTGGCGCGGCGGTTCGCCGGGTGAATTCGTTAAAAGTCTAGTTGCACACAAGCCGCCCGGCCTGGCAACACTTTAATCCGAAGGCATAACTTTCAACCGTCTCAGAGTGACTGACTAGCCTGGGCAGACTGCTGAGCAACTTGAAGAGGCTGTTAGAAAGTGCCGCCCGGCAGTTATGACCGTAGGCTGTAGTTGAACTGCTACTCAATGTTATGGTCCAGCCTCCGGCGTACACAAAGCGGCCGGCGGCCAGTGCCTAAATACGTCAGTTACGCGTCACAATTGACTACCGTCGGAACTATCCCGCAATGATAGTAGTAACAGTCTCCGACTAAAAATACTTGCCACTCTCAGGACTAAGAAATGATTTGAACTTGAATACTGACTTCAACTTCACCAGTATCCAACGCGGTCCGACTGTGCCACCGTGACAGTATTACTCATTGAATCATCATATTCATAATAACTTAACAGTGGCCTCGTGGCACCGTCTGGCACGCCTTTTCAAGTTTAATTTTTTTTTCCCGCAAGAATCATAGTAATACTGTTCAAGTTTACTATCCTGACTTACTATCATCATGTCTAGTATAATGAATAATCATCATAAGTTGAAAATATTAATACTTGCCACTCGCCTGTTAAATCCTTTAGTTTAACTTTGGCCCTCACTAGTACACTGATTGATGGCCCAGTCGGCTCGAGTGATCATGATACAGTTACGGTGATTCAAGATTTACTGCCCCTGGCAGCCCCACCAGACTGCGATACTGTCGATATATACAGTTCAAGTTGAGCCTTCCGACCAGGCGCCAGAAAGACTGTGATGAATCTATGACTGATACAGATTCGCCGGCCCCTTGGCAACGCTCGGAAAGACTGACAGTCTTTGAGGGATAACTATCATAGTATCGTGGTACCATAATTAAGTTACCCTCGGCGATGCTCGGAAAGACTTGAGGGCCCACCACAACCGTGAACAAGAACAACAACAAAAACATTCAGGTTTGCCTTTTTCTGAATGGCGAAGCATCTTTTCGAGCATATGGATCTTTGCGAACTCGATTCTTGGGGCTTTGAATTTTAGTGTAAGAGCTCATTTCAGGCACCTGCGAGCCTGTGTATGTATGTATGTATGTATGTATGCATGTGTGTATGTATGTATGTGTGTATGTATGTATGTGTGTATGTATGTATGTATGTATGTGTGTATGTATGTGTGTATGTATGTATGTGTTTATGTATGCATGCATGCATGTATGTATGTATGTATGTATGTATGTATGTATGTATGTATGTATGTATGTATGTAGTGTATGTATGTATGTATGTATGTATGTATGTATGTATGTATGTATTTATGTATGCATGCATGCATGCATGCATCTATAATGTATGTATGCATGTATGTATGCATGTATGTATGTATGTATGTATGTATGTATGTATGTATGTAGTATGTATGTCTGTACGTACGTACGTACGTGGATATGCATGTATGTATGTATGTATGTATGTATGTATGTATATATGTATGTATATATGTCTGTATGTATGTATGTACGTATGTATGTACGTATGTATGTATGTATGTATGTATGTATGTCTGTACGTCTGTATGTATGTATGTATGTATGTATGTATGTATGCATGTATGTATGTATGTAGCTACCAGACTGCCAGCGATGTGGCGGAGCCTTTGTTGGGGTTCTGACATTAGAGATCGCTGAGTACTGAGTCAATCCGGTCTGGCTGCATTCCAAGCTGATCGCTGCTTGAGGAGTCTGTGCTGCAAATTGAATGGACAAAAACACATTGGAAAAATAACAACGTTCCTCTCCAATCATGAAAAGGAGAAGCTCGTTCACAAGCTGAATGATTTCCAAGCGCGACGGCTTTGACGGGCATATCGCGGCAAATTGCCTCAGCGCCTGGATGATGACGGCATCGCTTGCATGGCAAATCACAAGGCGCGCAGCCAACATAATTGCCGCAGCAAGCGTATCCCGAGCCACCATTCGTAAGTTCGCTTCCAGGCTGACAGAATCAATCGATGGATATTTATCGATAACAAGGATAGTATACCGTATGACAACGGAAAGCTCCTCCACTGCAGCTGGAAGCTGTTTGCAATCTCTGGTGACTCACCATACAGAAATATGGCTAACAGTTACCTGTGTCATATCGACATCGCGGTCGAACTCTTGTAGAAGCTGGGGCCAAACAGACAGGAAGAGCTGTGGCAGATCAATCTCAAATACAAGGAATTTGATATCGCCGAAACCTCGACGAAAGTCCAAAAAGTGCTGAAGCGAAAGTCGGGCTCGAATTTCAGTGTCTGTGATTAGACAGGTGATTCAACACTTAATCTTATACTGTTACCTTCAGAATCTGCAGCTCTTGTAGCTCAATTTCTACAAATCAGTGATTTTTTGTGGGGGTTGCGACGCCACGAGAGCAACAGCAACAACAACGAGCAACAACGAACAACAACGAACAACAACGAACAACAACGAACAACAACGAACAACACAACAACAAACAACAACAACGACCAACACCGACCAATAAAAAATAACAAAAAATAAACAAAAAACAACAAAACAGCAACGTCAACAAACATCAACAAACATCAACACACATCAACAAGCATCAACAAGCATCAACAAGCATCAACAAGCATCAACAAGCATCAACAAACAACAGCAGTAGCATCAAAGACAACACGAGGAGGAGGAGGAGGAGGAGGAGAAGAAGAAGAAGAAGAAGAAGAAGAAGAAGAAGACGAAGACGAAGACGAAGAAGAAGAAGAAGAAGAAGAAGAAGAAGAAGAAGAAGAAGAAGAAGAAGAAGAAGAAGAAGAAGAAGAAGAAGAAGAAGAAGAAGAAGAAGAAGAAGAAGAAGAAGAAGAAGAAGAAGAAGAAGAAGAAGAAGGAGAAGAAGAAGAAGAAGAAGAAGAAGAAGAAGAAGAAGAAGAAGAAAGAGAATAAAAAGAAATAGAAGAAGAAAGAGAAGAGAAGAAAAAGAAAGAGAAGAAGAAAAAAGAGAAGAAGAAGAAGAAAGAGAAGAAGAAGAAAGAGAAGAAGAAGAAAGAGAAGAAGAAGAAGCAAAAGAAGAAGCAGAAGCAGAAGCAGCAGCAGAAGCAGAAGAAGCAGAAGCAGCAGCAGCAGCAGCAGAAGAAGAAGAAGAAGAAGAAGAAGAAGAAGAAGAAGAAGAAGAAAGAAGAAAGAAGAAGAAAGAAGAAGAAAGAAGAAGAAAGAAGAAAGAAGAAAGAAGAAAGAAGAAAGAAGAAGAAGAAGAAGAAGAAGAAGAAGAAGAAGAAGAGGAAGAGGAAGAAGAAAAAGAAGAAGAAGAAGAAGAAGGAGAAGAAGAAGAACATGAAGAAAGAAGAAGAAGAAGAAGAAGAAGAAGAAGAAGAAGAAGAAGAAGAAGAAGAAGGAGAAGGAGGAATAGGAGGAGGAGGAGGAGGAGGAGGAGAAGAAGGAGGAGAAGAAGAAGAAGAAGAAGAAGAAGAAGAAGAAGGCGAAGAGAAAGAGGAGGAGGAGGAGGAGGAGGAGGAGGAGGAGGAGGAAGAAAAGGAAAGAACCAGAGAAAGACAGAAGAAAGAAGCAAGACAGAAAAGAACAGAAAAGAGAAAGAAATGGAATGAAAGAAGAAAAGAACTGAACAGCAAGGAAAGTAAGGAAATCAGAAACGAAGGGGCTTGGGGGGGGGGGGGGGGGGGGGGGGGGGGGGGGGGGAGGAGGAGGAGGAGGAGGAGGAACAGCAGCAGCAGCAGCAAAAAGATGCATACGGGAAACGGGAAAATCAAGAAACAACCTTTCATTTTCCAACGTGCAAGTCGACGCATATGGCTCTGCTGGCGATTGTTACCAAGAAGCTAGGAGGACGCGGACCCACGCACTTATTATACCACATCTTTCAGACGTGGACCTTTGTTGAAATCGTTAGTGCTGCCAAAGCAATACTCTCTCTTGTCCCAGCATCTCTGAAATGCAGTGCTGTTAGTGAAAGAGAGTTGCGAGTAAACAAGGACACCGGTCACTCCCAAGCATTTTTCTAATCCTGAGAAACCATCAAATACCTGAATAGAGTTTTCTTCGAGCAATCGTTGAGGACCTGGGACAACTCACCAGATCAACAGCGTTCAAAGCAACGAACAGCGGCTGGTTACTTTCCTGTGAACACAATAATTCTTTTGCCTTTCGATTGACATTTCCATACCTTTGCAATCTTGAAGATGTAGTCTAACAGAAGTTTAAGTCCCTTCGGCTCGATGTGAGCAGTGTCTCTGGGGGACTGCTGATCAAATGCAAGTCCTGCCTAATCACGACAGGTAACCTGGGTACTAACCTCCGCTGCATGGCTACCCAAGCAGGTTGTGTGCAGGGATGAACAAGACCTGATGAGCAGCGTTGATGAGTGATTTGAGCTTTATCCCCTCAACCAAGATGTCGCCTTCGCCGCGATTCATCAATGAGAAAACAGGACGTTGTTTCCGACCGAAGTTGTGCCTTCCTCCTGCTGTCCGAAATCAAAACTTCAAGAGTTCCAAAAACAAACACTGCATTTGCATACATCGGAAAGATCTTTGGTTTCGACAGCTTTTGGTGGGATACTGCAGACTTACTGCGCCTGCAAAATTTCCAACAACTTCTCTTTTCTATGCTTTTCTTGCGATGATGGAATGGTCGGTCCGGATCTTGACCGGATGGTGTCTTTTTCCGAAAACGACTCATTACATGATTCTCCCGTCATTTTTGGCTTCCATGTTTTTCATGGTGCAGCATTGTATGTCAGTTTCGCACGCAAAATATTTTTGTGTTAGGCTGGGCCGAAGGTTATTTCACGTAAAAAATACTTTGAATTGTGCTGAGTTTTTGGTGGAAGAGTTGTACTTATTGAGTCACAATCATTGCGCAATGGTAGTCAAGAAAAAAGCGCGTCGCCAACCGTACCAGTTCAAGCCAGGTACGCGCCGAGCGAGGCTGGCACAAATTGAAAGGGTCCAAGGAAAGGATTCGAGAACGTCACATCGTGAGCTGAGATGCAGCGAAGGAACAGGAAACCCAGGAAAAAGGCTTGCCAGTGGCTTGCAGAGGTTGTGTTACACTGTATTGTTTCTCCCCCTCCCCCCGTTTTTCTTCTGCCTCCCAGCACTTGATACTTGTGGCTTGAGAGCTGCTCTCAAGTCACAATTGCAAGTATCAAGTGCTGGGAGGCAGAACTCATCAGCAATTGTTTCTCCCTTTTCCCCTATTTTCATCTGCCTCCCAGTACAACTTGCAGCACTTGAGACTTAAAGCTTGTGACTTGAGCAGCGCTAGCACGTACAATCCCGGATGCAGACAGAAGATGCAAATTAGCGATTCTACAAGCCGCGTACGTTAAGTTGCTTGTGTTGCTGGATTGCAGGAAGACGAGAAGATTCTCAACTGTGTTAATGAGCTCAAAAAACACCCAAAGCATCGAAATGCAGAAGATCCGGCCGCGGATGGGGACGAACGATTAAAAATTGGATTTTGGAAGGACTTGGCAATGTCTCCCATACACACTTAAACAAAAACACCACATACACACACACACAGTCACTCAGTGACACACACACACA